>JAODAL010036383.1:0-41751 GCA_025379985.1 Phyllomedusa bahiana
ATATAAAAGACCACTGAAGGAAAAGATTTGGGGCCGGGTGTTTCGTTTCTTAATTCACAGGGCCCCCGACCCATCGATGACGGCCTGACGGTCCGCAACTGGGCGATTTCCCCTTTGGGATGCGTGTTGTCGGCCCCCCACTGGAAGGGGGCCACCCTTACTCTCCTTAAACCCCTACCTCCAAGGGGCTAAACCCCCCCCCCCTTTTTTCCTCCTCTTACCACCTGCATTTTCCTCCAATTCCAGAAATATTTAAAAATTTGGGGAAGGGATGGAATAGTTTTGGAAAGTCTTTTTAATTTAAAATTTACGGCAAATCACAGGCTAAATTTTTCAAATCCCTTTTTAAAACAAAAAAAAATTGCTGGATTTCCCAAATTTTTAAATGCAAGGTGTCTATTTTAACAAATCTTTTACTTTTGGGGAAAAATTCCCAAAAAAAACTATCTTTATGTTTTTGGTATTTAAAAAATGGTAAATTTTTTTTACCCTTTTTAATTTACCTGTGGGGGAATATAGAAATTTTCGGGTTTTTAAAAATTTTCGGAGATGCTGCGGGCAATGAACATAATGGGTTTTCGGGAAAAGTCAAAAACAAATTTAACTGTTTTTGTTTTTCGTATAAAACACGGTATTTTTTTTTCAAACCTTTTAATTTACCTGTGGGGAATATTGAATGGCCCGTTTTAAAAAAATTTAATTCGTAAAAAATTGCGCGAAAAAAAAAATTTTTTTAAAAAAATTTTTACCTTAGTGGTGGAAAAAAGGTTTTTAATTTTCCAATCTATCTTAAATAAAGGGGAAAAACAAAAAACCCTGTTATGTTTTGATATAATAAACGGGATTTTTTTCACCCCTTTTAATTCAACCTGTGTTTAATATAGAAAAAATTTCTGGGTTTTTTATTTCCGAAAGCTGCGTCAATGAACAGGGACTGGGTGCCAAAAAATCCCAAAAAAAACTAAAAAGTTTTTTGTTTTTGGTATAAAAAAAACGGTTAAATTTTTGCACCTTTCAATTTACCTGTGGTGAATATAAATTGGGTGTTTTAAAAATTTACGAATTCTGCTTTAATGAACAGTAACCCGGGGGCGCAAAAAATCCCAAAAAACACTTTTCTGTTATTTTTTGTAAATACACGGTAATTTTTTTTCACCTTTCAAAATTTTACCTGTGGGGGAATATTTAAATTTCTGTTTTTAAAATTTCGTAGAAGCTGCGCAATGAACAGTACTGGGTTTCCCCAAAAGTCAAAAAAAACGTAACTGTTATGTTTTTGATTTTAATAAACTTTTTTTTTTGCAAACCCTTTTCCCAATTTTACCTGTGGGGGAATATAGAATTTTTTCTGTTTTAAAAAATTTACGTAGATGCCTTTAATGAACAGGGACTGGGTTTCGCAAAAATCAAAAAAACACGTAAACTGTTTTTTGGGTTTTTTTATAATTTAAAAGGGATTTTTTTTTTTCAAACCCTTTCAATTTCCCCCCGTGGTGAATAATTTGAATTGCTGGTTTTTAAAAATTTACGTAGAAAACGGGGTCAATTTAACAGTTTACTGGGTCCAAAAATTTAAAAAACCCCGAACGGTTTTTTTGTTTTTTATATTTAAAAAAACGTATTTTTTTGCACCTTTTAATTCACCTGTGGTGAATAAAAGGGAAATTTCTGTTTTTAAGATTTACCCTAGATGCTTTCGCAAAAGAACAGTAAAATGGGGTTCGCAAAAGCAAAAAAAAACGGGAACTTTTAAGGGTTTTTATAAAAACATTTTTTTTTCCCCTTTTTTAATTCACCTGTTTGGGGAAAATAATAAATTTTTGTTTTAAAAAAATTTTCCTTTGATGCTCGTCAATGAACAGTACTGGGGGGCGCAAAAGCAAAAAACACAAAATTTTAAGTTTTTGAAAATAATAAACGGGATTTTTTTTCACCTTTTTAATTCACCTGTGGTGAATATTTTAAAATTTCTTGGGTTTTAAATTTACGTTGATGCTGCGTCAAGAAAAGTACTGGTTGCCCCAAAAAGTCCCAAAAAAAACGTAACTGTTATTGGGTTTTTGAAAAATAAAAAGGGAATTTTTTTTTCACCCCTTTTAATTTTTCCTGGGTGAAAATTTTGAAATTTCTTATTTTTAAAAATTTAAAAGTAATTCTTTCGTCAAAAACAGTACTTTGGGGGCCAAAAGTCCCAAAAAAAAACGTAACTGTTTGTTTTGATAAAATAAACGTATTTTTTTTTCACCTTTTTAATTCACCTGTGGGAATAAAGAATTGGGGTTTTAAAAATTTACGTAGATCTGCGGGTCAAAAGAACAGTAACCTGGGGGCGCAAAAATTTAAAAAAAACGTAAACTGTAAAGTTTTTTGTTAATACACGGGATTTTTTGGGACCCCTTTTAATTTTACCTTGGTGAATAAAAAGAATTGCTGTTTTTAAAAATTTACGTAGGATGCTTGCGTTTAAAGGGGGGGGAAACCCGTACTGGGTGCGGGAAAAGTCAAAAAACACGAACTGTTATGTTTTTTATATAATAAACGGGAAATTTTTTTACCTTTCAATTCAAAACCCGTGGGGAATATAGAAATTTCTGTTTTAAGATTTTTCGAAGAAGGCCGGGTTCCTTAACAGTAAAATGGGGGCGCAAAAAAATCAAAAAAAACTAATGGTTTTTGTTTTTTGGGTATAAAAAAACGAAATTTTTTTTTCACCTTTTAATTTTACCGTGGTTTAAAAAAGAAATTGGGTGTTTTAAAAAATTTTTAAGCGCGTCAAAAAGAACATTAAATGGGGGCGCAAAGTTTAAAAAACACGAAAGTGTTGATTTTTTTTGAAAATACACGGTTTTTTTTTGTTGGCAAAAAACAACCTTTTCTTATGCTGACACAAGAAATTTCGGATTGTAATTTAAATGCAAGGTTGAAATATAAACATCCCCAGGGGTATTGGGTAAAAATTGAAACACCCATCTAAAAGTATACTTATAATAAAAATGGAGTTTTTTCAGCTAAAAAAGAAAACCTGCAGTTTTCAAAAAATGAAGTTTATCCATATAAGTTCAGACGCCCCCAAAATTCCCCGGGAAAACTTTAATACAAACTGTTTAAAAAAAAAAGATAAATTTCCAACTTAAAAATTCTACACTAAGTCTTTGGGGAACTTTATCCAAAGTTCTTTATAGATAGATTTTGTCCCGTGTTTGCCCCGGGGGGCCCCCCCCCCCGCTCCCCTCCCCGGGATTTTAAAAACCGGGAAAATGCGGGTTTAAAATTCCTACTAAATACAAAAAAATCTTTTAAATTCTAAAAATAAAAATAAATTTGAAGGATGACAGCTAAAGCCGAGGTTTTTCTGTGCAAAAAGACTAATTTCGCTGAGCTTGTGGCCACAGGGGAAAGCGCAAAGTCCTTTCCCATGAGGGCGGGTGAAGGGCACTTAGGCTGAAACGGAAACGCTGTTCTATGGAAAAACGAGGTCAAAGTGATTTTTTCCCCAGCCCCAAACCCCAACCATAAACATCCCCAAATCATGACTCGCAAAAACACATCTCAACCCCTTTCTCTATTCTATAATCTGATTTGCTGGGCCCCCAAAAATTTTCAGGGAAGCGCCGAAAAAGGGGCGATCTTAAATTTGTTTAGGGTCAGGGTTTTTAAACCTTTAATTTTTCGCATTAACTGGAAAATTTTGATCACCAAAAAAAACCTTGCCAAATTTTAACTTTTTCGAAAAAAATCGCTCAAAAAAATAATCATCCCTCAACACAGGGGACTTTTTTCTTTCCGAACCCTTCTGCATCCAGGACTGGGGCTCCCCAAGAGGGACGCAAGGCGTTGCCGGGCCGCCCGGGAAATTTTTTTTATCTTTTTTAAAATGGCCCCTTCCCGACCCCCAACCCCCAAAAATTTTTATCAAAGATTTTTTCAGAAAAACGGATTATCCACAGGGTTGGGAAAACATTTTACATTTGGGGGTTTCCTTTCCCTTTATTTTGGGGCGGGTGCCCGAAATGCTGATGACGACATTTGGGCCGGGGGCTGGGGGAAAGAGGAGGAAAACCCGCGGGTTTTTGGTTGCATTTTAACCCCCTAATAAAAGATTGGCGACGGCTGTTCGTTACTGAGATACACAGGGCCCTGACCCCCCGATGAAAAGGCCTGACGGTCCCGGCAACCAACAATCCACTGGCTTGCTTGCTTGTCACCCACACTGGAAGGAGCCCCTTTCTCTCGTACCTCTACCTCCATGTCCTACCCCCCTCTTTGCTCGCTTACCACCTCAATTTCGCTCCATGTTCAGAAAATAAAAATTGAGAAGCAAAGGAAGAGTTTTGGAAAGTCTCTTATTAAAAGATGGCAAATCACAGCTATTCTTAAATCCCTCTAATTTCCTAAAGCCAAAACTAGGTTAAAAAACTGAAATTTTTCTTGCGAATAACCTGTGAAATGCGGTCGTTGGAAAAAACCCGTAAGACAAAATCAACAGTGTTCCTCCTTCAGTCCCAGGGATTTACAAATGCCCATAGGACTAGGAATTGATAGTTATTCAACAAAATATCATACAAGTGGTCTATCTGCGCCAAAACTGAGATTCAACGAGCCCAATAAAACTATTCAGAAGTTACAGGGATGAAAAATTTGTGTTTTTTGCAGCAATGACAATGAGAACATTTTGCTAGAAAAATCAGAAAAATCGTACAACTGGCATTTTGAAAAAACTAGGGCCAGCACCACGTGCAATACAGCTATTTTAAAAACTATTCGGATAATAAAAGGTATTTTTCGCACCTATCAAATACACCTGCGGACGACAAAATTGTTTGTATTAATATATAAGTGCAAGTTGGATCTATAAACAAAGCTGGCCTGCGCCAAAGTGAAAAAAACACCTATCTGAAATGTATACGGATAATAAAAGTGGGTTTTTTACCTATCAAATACACCTGCGGTGACTACAAAATTGCTGTATTCAAATTTAAGTGCAAGGTGGATCTATGAACAAAGCTGGCCTGCGCCAAAGTGAAAAAAAAAACCTATCTGAAATGTATACGGATAATAAAAGGTATTTTTTGCACCTATCAAATAACCTGCTGGTGACGACAAAATTCTTTTATTCAAATTCAAGTGTAAGGTGGATCTATGAACAAAGCTGGCCTGCACCAAAGTGAAAGAAAACCCCTATCTGAAATGTATACGGATAATAAAAGGCATTTTTTGCACTTATCAAATACACCTGCGGTGACGACATAAATGCTGTGTTGAAATTTAAGTGCAAGGTGGATCTATGAACAAAGCTGGCCTGCGCCAAAGGGAAAAAAACACCCTATCTAAAATTTAAACGGATAATAAAGGTTATTTTTTGCACCAAACAAATACACCTGCGGTGATGACAAAATTGCTGTATTCAAATGTATGTTCAAGGTGGCTATATGACCAAAGCGGGCCTGCGCCAAAGTGAAAAAAACACCTATCTGATTGGGTAAAACGGATAAAAAAAGTGAGTTTTTGCACCTATCAAATACAACTGCGTTGACTAAAAAATTTGCTGTATTCAAATTTAAGTGCAAGGGGCTCTATTGACAAAGCTGGTCTCGCCAAAGTAAAAAAAAAAAAAAACCTATATGAAATGTAAAAGGGATAATAAAAGGTAATTTTTGCACCTATAAAATACACCTCGGTGACTACAAAGTTGCTGTATTCAAATTTAAGTGCAAGGTGGTTTCTAATGGACAAAGCTGGCCTGCGCCAAAGTGAAAAAAACACCAAACTGAATTGGATACGAGTAATGTAAGTGGGGTTTTGCACCTATCAAATACACCTGCGGTGACTACAAAAGTGCTGTATTCAAATTTAAGTGCAATGTGGATCTATGGACAAAGCTGGCCTGCACCAAAGTGAGAAAACACCTCTCTGAAATGTATACGGATCAAAAAAGTGGAGTTTTTGCACCTATCAAATACACCTGCGGTGACTAAAAATTGCTGTATTCAAATTTAAGTGCGGGCGGGCACAACATACAAGTATATTTCACCAAAAAACTGCCAAAAAGTGTTAATAAAAACCCATTGCAATGCAGGGCCCTAAACTTTAAACACAGTCTGGTCTGCACAATATCCACTCTCCTTTAATGAGCCTGTCTGTCTGTGTTCGCCCGCAGCCCCCCCCCCCCCCCACCCCCCCTGACTGTACAGCGCTAGATGCTCCCTTTAAATTCTCAGCCTAAGTAACTGAAATCTGCAAATCTATCTAAGTTCTAATGTTCACAGCTAAATGCATAGATGTCTGTGTGAACAAATAGAACGGTTTTGCTGAGCTGTTTTGACAGAGACCGAGCACACGTCCTGCTCTTATGAGACACAGACACACACTGATCATGAACAGGAAGGACTGTTCTATGTAAAACGAGGTCATGTGATTTTTTTCAGCCAATCGCAACCATACACATCCCATTCATGACGTCGCACACCCAGCTCCCCCCTGCTCTATTTCTGTAAGCTGATTTGCTGGCCGCCAAAATGACAGGAAGTGCTGAAAATGCGCGATATTAATAGATTATGCGCAGATTTTAACCTAAATTATCCGTGACGAAAAAAAAATCCGATCAACAACATAAAAAAGACAAATGTCATCAAGTTCAGCAAGGTTTGAAAAGAGCACCCCCTTATCTTTTGAGTGTTTAGGAAGTTTGTTAACTCTCTAGGTGTTTCACAGAATTTTAGAAGTTTCACAAATTTATCTTAGCATTAGGCTGTGAAAATGAAAACTGTAATTTTTTCCAATAATCTGCAGTTTTAGCTGAAAATGTTTAATTTTCACAAGAAATCATGGAAAAAAAAGAAGTCCAAAATTTGTTATGCAAATTGCAAGTTGGGGAATAAGTGGGTACAAACTGAAGTCTGAGCGCATGGCAGAGCGTATAAGAGAGGGAGTGCTATTTGGCTTTTGGAACGCAGATTTTGGTGGGTGCCAGGTCCCATTTGCAAAGCCCCCACAGTACCAGAACAGGTGAAACTTTCCAGAAGTCTCTCCATTTTGGATTCAACACTTTTGATGAGCAAAGAGTAAAATGTTCGAGTCCGAGTCGAACCTCGAACTTTGAGAGGTTCGGTTCAAAGTTTGAGTCGAACTCGAACTTCGAACCCCATTAAAGTCAATGGGAGAAGAATGTTTCGGGTTAATTTTTATACCTATACAGGTGAGGAGAAGCTGTAATTACCATCCCTAACAGTACACCAAAACTAGGTGCATTATATGCGGGGCACAACAAATTGTAATGCGCCTAAAAATAATACGCTGTGCGCTTCTATAACACACAGCATATCATTGTTAGTTTATGTAATGCGCCTATTGAGGCTCATTGCACAACGGAGGCGCATACATATCATGACCAGTTTATGTAATGCGCCTATCGTGCCGCGATTTGTGCAATGTGCCTAAAAAATTTTCTGAGAGGATCATACTTTCAGGCGCACAATACACTGATTTAATCCCCTTAAAAACTGCCGCAGCGACGCCAATTTTCGGACATGAAAACTATTAAAATAGCGTGTTGAACGCGAGGTAGAACTCGAACATTTACTCAAACGAACATTAAAATGTTCGGCCTGAGTTCTAAAAAACTAAGTTTGACTCAAACTTAACTTTTCTCGAGTGGTTCGATCAAAACTATTCAACACCCTTTAATTTTCTCATCTAGGAATGTATTGTGCATTTTGGAAACACAACGGTTCCATAGATCTATTGGGATTGTAACTCCAGTAACTCCACAATTGTTTTAAGGCTTCAATTTGACAGCGTTCGCTGTGCCATATAAATGACAGGATATTTTACTCTGCGGTCGGTACAATTACAACAATAACAATTCTATATATTTTTTTATGTTTTATTACTTTTGCACAATAGAAATGCATTTGTAAAAATTGTCGTTCTAGTCTGAGAGCCACTTCTTTATTTTTCTGCATATGGAGCTGATTAAGGGCTTGTTTTTTGTGGAATGAGTAAACCTTTTTTTTTTGGGAGCATTTTGGGGTTCATATGACACTTTTTTATCAAGGTTTTTGGGAGGCGGGATAAACAAAATACAGCAATCCTCGTATTTATTTGGATTTTTTACAGCAGTTACCATGCAATGTAATTGTCATGTTAGCTTTACTCAGCTTTATTCCGGCTGATACAATTACAGCGATAACCAATTTTGTATATTTTTTTACATTTAACTGCTTTTACACAATAAAAATACTTTTCCGGTTTCTCCCCTTTTGTCTGGCGAAGCTGCAAACACCATGCCGCCGCTTTAGATCCCGCTTGCTATAGGGAGGTGTGGCCACACTCTGCAGTTATTTAACCCCCCAGTCTTCAGCTGGGTTTGTCTTCCTCAGCCAATCCTCTTCCACCTGTGGGGTTAGTAGGCAATTCCTCCCAATGCTCTTGGCCTGAACCTTGGTTTACATGGTTCTGTCTTTCTGTCTGTTCCATGTTTGCGTCTATCTAGTTCCTAGTTTTGTATCTGTGGTTCGTGTCTGTCTTATTTGTAATTTTTACGGTGTCTTGCCTTGTATACCTGTCTTGTATCTAGTTCCTAGTTAAGTATCCTTCCTAGTTCTGTGTCTTGCTTTGTATACCTGTCTTGTATCTATTTACTAGTTAGTATCCTCCTATTCGTGTCTTGCTTGTTACCTGTCTTGTATCTAGTTCCTAGTTAAGTATCCTTCCTAGTTTGGTGTCTTGCCTTGTATACCTGTCTTGTATCTAGTTCCTAGTTAAGTATCCTTCCTAGTTTGGTGTCTTGCCTTGTATACCTGTTTTGTTTATAGTTCCTTGTTCCTAGTTAAGCATCCTGCCTGGTTCACCTTGAATACATGTCTGCCTCCTCATTGCTGTACTTGGCATGTCTTCTGTACCTGTTCTGATTGCCCTGTTTCTTTTCTGCCTGATCCCATCCCTGTCTCTGTCTGGTGTCTTGTATTGGCGCTCCTGTCCCCTCTGGTCAGTTGCCACTGCTGGGGACTGCTCTTCGGTTGCACCTGATGACCATTATGGACTTAGTCAACCTCAACATCAGAGGCTCTGTGAAAAACCTGATGGCCGCCTAGTTATGTCCCCTCAGAGCAAGCTCGGTCATTGGCACAGTGGGTCCCCCACCCGCCATTCCCGGTACAGTGGGGAAGCATTTTTTTGGTGACTGGGGGTTTCTTTTCACTTCCCAATAATTGGGTGATTGAATATTCTTAATAGAGGAATATTCTGGTTGATTGACCTGTGTAAAAAGTCCTTAAAGGGGTTATCCCACCATACACATTGATGGCCCATCAACAGGATATGCAGTCTATGTGTGACAGCTGTGGGTCCCACCTTTGGAACCTGCACCTATTTTTAGAATAGGCCTCAAAACCTCTCTGTTTCGAACACAGAGGTGGTTGGAATGCACCTATTTTTTTTTTTTTTTCAGCAAAATTTTTTTTTATTACATATCAAGAATGGTACATAACAGAATATAACTTTTTCTGAAGCAAAAGAAAAGAAAAAGAACAGCAACAAAATGCCATGTCGTAAAACATCAAAAGCAGAAATAGCAATGTCATTATTTTCAGTAATGTCAGATTCAGTTAATAACAACAATACACGTTGAACATGTAAATTTATCATATATCAGAAAATTTTCAATTACATAACTATACTGGATTAACTCGTATTTGATATTCTTCATTCAATATGAAAGTGTTGTGATTATCCTGTTACTTATAGTAAATAGATGTGGTCCAAAGAAGCCAATTATTCTTAATTCTAGCTATGGCGTGTGGGGGGTTTACTAAACTAGTCTCACAGCTGTATTGCAAATTTATTCTGTTGATAACTTCTGCAATAGATGGCGTGAGAGTTGTTTTCCAATGTGAAGCTATCGTAATTCTTGTAGCTATTAAAGCATGAGATAGAACTGCACGGAATGGATGTGGTATGTCATGAAAAGTGAGATCTAGAATAGCTAGGTCTGGTGTGAGGTTAATTTTCCATTTGAAGATGTTAAGTAGCAAGTTTTCTAGTTCTTTCCATAGTGGTTGGATTAGTGGACATTTCCACCACATGTGTAATAAGGAGCCTTTAGCACCGCACTGTCTCCAACACAGATATGAGTATCCAGGAGAGATATGTGCTATGCGGGCTGGGGTTAGATACCAGCGAAGATGAATCTTTCTTGACAATTCAATATGATTGGCACATTTTGAAAATTTGGAAACAATGTTAGCTGCTTTAAGCCAGTTTTCTGTTGTATGGGATTGGGCCAACTCGGTTTCCCACTTTAGGGCGTAATCTGGTTTTGTAGAGAGATCTGTTTTGTACAAGGTTTGGTATGCTGCTGATAAACCTTTAGTATGTCTTTGTTTATTCCAGAGGAAATTATGGAAAGGGGAAAGTGTTTTAGGGGTATCTGGCCATTGCCATGATTGTATAATATGTCTGATTTGTAAATAGATAAAAAATTGGTTTCGGGGGATAGTATATTGTTGCATTAGATCGTCAAAGGACTTGAAGTGTCCTTGGTGATAGAGGTCCCCTACTGCCTCCAATCCCATGTCTATCCAGTGTTGTATAGAGACTTCTGGAATTGCATTTTGAATAACTGAAAGAGGGCAGCTAAGTTTGTCTATATATACTTTAGGGTTATGCTTCTGAGCAATGAATTTTTGCCAAACTGATGCTGCATGAGAAAGAGTCAACAATTTAAATTCTGTGGGACTTCTGCCACATAGCATGGCAATCAAATGAGCCTTAAAGGATCCCCTAGGAATTGTGGAATTCTCTATCTGAGACCAATGTTGGAGTTCAGGAGAATTCCATAAAAGAGATATGGGTTCTAGTATGGAAGCAATATTGTATTGCAGGAGGTTTGGGACGGAGAGGCCACCATGAATACTCTTTTGATACAGGTATTGTTTCTTAAATCTAGGTGGTTTTGGGCCCCAAATAGATTTCAACATTTGATTTTGAAGTTTAGGGAGAATAGGAGTGGGAAATAAATATGGTAAGGATCTTGAGATATATAAGTATCTGGGGAGAAGTAGCAGGAAGGCACCTATTATATTCAATGGGGGCTCCAACTACACCGGCAGAGGTAGGACCCACACCTTGATGGCATATCCATCAAAGTGTAAGGTGGGTATACTCCTCATAAACCTGACTACAGAACCAGACTACAGTGTTTGTTTGTAGTTTGTTACCATGGAGACACATAGGTCTGCGTTCAAGCTGTATACACTGAACTGTATAGGATTCTTTTTCTTTTGCAAAGTTGCTACTTTTTTATTTTTGATCTTTTAGAGGGATTGGTTGCAAAAGTATACATCCCCTTGAAGCATTATGTTTAAGCTTCCTCTGGGGTTTTAACTGTGACATTCTCAATTTATAAGTAGCTGTAACATTTCATATACATTTGAGACCTTTATTATAGATAGTTAGTGCATTGTCCTGCTCTGATTTACTGTATAATCTCTTTACTATTCGCTATTTGTTAGAGGATAAACTTGATTTCCATCCATTCACATGTCTTCTCTGCCAATGTATACTCTTTATTATTGAATAAACTTATAATATATTATTGTGCTCCGGCTCTGGAGGATTCAGACAAGAGACACTTGTCTTAAATATTAGAATCACTTCATTGCTTTCCTCCGCTATTGCTCTATGACTTTTCCCTTGAGCTTCCTTTATGAGACCAATGACATTTTGAATAGACAGGTAACTCATGAATTACATCCCTTAAGTGGCATTGTGCAGACTTTTGGACTTATATCATTAGGAATCAGGTGTCTGGTGGATAATAAAAGTGAATAGTTATTGGTTTAGACATTTAGTACATGGCTGAGTTGAAGGTACAGATTAACAAAGCAGCAACATTGTATAGGTGGAAAGAGAACGGAATGCTAAGTATACTGGAAGATGTGTTCTTGTATAATTTTCCACTTAAGCCTTCTGAAAGTGTGCATCTTAATATGATCTTTTATGCAGTCCTTCTGTCTTATGCAAATCCCAAAAGTGTCCATTCACAATGGTCCGTTATACATTAGTTGTAACAGTAGCATCCCAAGCAGTTTTACTCATAGGATGTTCCACTCCCAACACACCTTTATTTTAATTAAAGGTGTTCCTTGAAAATAAGATGACTGAGTTATATATAACTGCATTCTGTTGGTAAAACTGATAGTAAGAGTTGCCATTACATGATGTTTAGTAATAACTAAACCTCTTTAGACTATCGAGAAAGTACAATTCTGCTTTCTATGTAGAACGATACACATGTTATTATGTAGCTTTTAGTGTGCAAGAATATAACTAAATAAAACTGCTCCCCATGTACTAGAATATAACTACTATTATAGTAGTTAGATTCTTGTCCATAGGGGGTAGTATTATAGTTGTAATATTCTTGTACAAAGAGGACAGTATTATAGTAGTTATATTCTTGTACATAGGGGGCAGTATTATAGTAGTTATATTCTTGTACATAGAAGCAGTATTATAGTAGTTTTTATTCTTGTTACATAAGAGGCCAGAATTAATAGTAGTATAATTCTTGTCATAGGAGGGTGTATTATAGTAGTTCTATTCTTTTCCATAGGGAGCAGTATTATAGTAGTTATATGCTTGTACATAGGGGGCAGTATTATAGTAGTTATATGCTTGTACATAGGGGGCAGTATTATAGTAGTTATATTCTTGTACATAGGAGGCAGTATTATAGTAGTTCTATTCTTGTACATAGAGGGCATATTTTAGTAGTTTTTTACGCTTGTACATAGGGGGCAGTATTATAGTAGTTATATTCTTGTACATAGAGGGAGCAGTATTATATTAGTTATATTATTGTACATAGGGGCAGTATTATACCGTAGTAGTTATATAACTACTATAATACTGCCCCTTTGTACAAAGGGGCAGTATTATAGTAGTTATATTCTTGTACATAGGGGGCAGTATTATAATAGTTATATTCTTGTACATAGAAGCAGTATTATAGTAGTTATATTCTTGAACATAGGAGACAGTATTATAGTATTTATATTCTTGTACATAGGAGCAGTATTATAGTAGTTATATTCTTGTACAAAGCAGGCAGTGTTATAGTAGTTATATTCTTGTATATAGGAGCAGTATTATAGTAGTTATATTCTTGTACATAGGGGCAGTATTATAGTAGTTATATTCTTGTACATAGAGGCAGTATTATAGTAGTTATATTCTTGTACATAGAGGCAGTATTATAGTAGTTATATTCTTGTACATAGGAGAGCATTATAGTAGTTTTATTCTTGTACATAGGGGCAGTATTATAGTAGTTATATTCTTGTACATAGAGGGAGCCGTATTATAGTATTTATATTCTTGTACATAGGGGCAGTATTATAGTATTTATATTCTTGTACATAGGGGCAGTATTATACCGTAGTAGTCATATAACTACTATAATACTGCCCCTTTGAAAAAGAATATAACTACTATAATACTGCCCCTATGTACAAGAATAGAACTACTATAATACTGCCTCCTATGTACAAGAATATAACTACTATAATACTGCCCCTATGTACAAGAATATAACTACTATAATACTGCCCCTATGTACAAGAATATAACTACTATAATACTGCCCCTATGTACAAGAATATAACTACTATAATACTGCTCCTATGTACAAGAATATAACTACTATAATACTGCCCCTATGTACAATAATATAACTACTATAATACTGCCCCCTATGTACAAGAATATAACTACTATAATACTGCCCCCTATGTACAAGAATATAACTACTATAATACTGCCCCTATGTACAAGAATATAACTACTATAATACTGCCCCAATGTACAAGAATATAACTACTATAATACTGCTCCTATGTACAAGAATATAACTACTATAATACTGCTCCTATGTACAAGAATATAACTACCGTGTTTCCCCGATAGTAAGACAGCGTCTTACATTCTTTTTACCCCCAAAAGTCCCACTATATCTTACTTTCGGGGTATGTCTTATATTGGCAGGTATATGGCCCCATATGCAGGTAATAGGCAGGTATATGTCCCCCATAAGCAGATTATAGGCAGGTATATGGCCCCATAGGCAGGTATATGGCCCCATAGGCAGGTATATGGCAGGCTGTAGGCAGGGTATAGGGCCGGCTGTAGGCAGGTATAGGCAGCTGTAGGCAGGTATAGGCAGCTGTAGGCAGGTATAGGCAGCTGTAGGCAGGTATAGGGCAGGTATAAGGCAGGTATAGGCAGCTGTAGGCAGGTATAGGACAGGTATAGGCAGCTGTAGGCAGGTATAAGGCAGGTATAGGCAGCTGTAGGCAGGTATAGGGCAGGCATAAGGCAGGTATAGGCAGCTGTAGGCAGGTATAGGACAGGTATAGGCAGCTGTAGGCAGGTATAAGGCAGGTATAGGCAGCTGTAGGGCAGGTATAGGGCAGGTATAGGGCAGGTATAGGCAGCTGTAGAAAGGTATATGGCAATTATAGGTAGGCTGTAGGCAATAATATCAAAATAAAAAAAACAAACAATCACTTACCTGGATCCTCGCTACTCTGCCTCCCGCGCGCTCCTCGGTCTTCTCGGCACAGGCGGGTGACGTCATCAGGCCACGCACTCAGCGTGATGACACACGCTGCCTGTGCCGGGGAGCTCCGGACAGCCGCGAGTCTGCGGCCGCCCGGAGGCCACTGCGGAGCACGGAGCGCTCGCTCTGTGCCCCGCAGTGGTATCCCTTCACTTATATGCGCTCCGGAGGAGTCGCATATAGGTGAAGGAATCGCGGACAGTGCCCGGACCACCGCAGCGTCCGGACACTGTGCGCTGTACTCGGCATTCAGCTATATGCGCTCCCTGAGGAGCCGCATATAGCTGAAGCCCTGTCGGCGCCCGGGCCATCGCAGCGCCCGAGCGCAGACAACGTAGTTTACTACGTCTTACTTTCGGGGTACGTCTTACATTAGGCGACCTCCCTAAACTCCCCGCTACGTCTTACAATCGGGGGTGTCTTACTATCGGGGAAACACGGTATATTACTATAATACTGCCTCCTATGTACAAGAATATAACTACTATAATACTGCTCCCTATGTACAAGAATATAACTACTATAATACTGCCTCCCTATGTACAGAATATAACTACTGTAATACTGCTCCTATGTACAAGAATATAACTACTTATAATACTGCCCTTATGTACAAGAATATATACTATAATACTATAATACCTCGCCCTATGTACAAGAATATAACTACTATAATACTGCCCCTATGTACAAGAATATAACTACTATAATACTAATCCCTATGTACAAGAATATAACTATTATAATACTGCACCTATGTACAAGAATATAACTACTATAATACTGTCCCTATGTAAAAGAATATAACTTCTGTTGTCTTTAAACTGCTATAATGTAATATGTCTGTATTCAAGCTTCTGATGTTGGAATTACATAAATAATGCTACATATGTTGCTTCTTTCTGAAACTCTATTAAACCAGCTGTGTTGAAAAGTACACAAATCTGCTAAGCCGCAGTTGGGTAACTGTTAAATGTTACAGTATGAAATGATCATCGTGCAGCAGATGGCCTGGGAACGGGTTAGGAAATGGCAGCGTTAATACCACCAGACTAAGATGTTCTCTTCTGCTGCGGTGGAAGCGGAGCCGGTAAATAATGAACACTCTATAATAACCGCGTAAATCCCGACGTTATTAAATTGATTCATCTGGGAGTTCTTAATAAATGTGAAGAATTTCTTGCTCTTTGGAATTCTGGCCCCGCGATTTTTATTTTTTTTATTTTCATTTTTTATTTTTTTTTGCCATTGCTTCTCTCATTAAGGCAGGCGGCTTGATTTGCCGTGACCTCCGTGTTCTGGCTTTCGAACAAGAGGGACTGAAAATTAATCTTTCATTATAAATATTGGCATTCAGAAATATTAAGTGAAGTGTTATTCCTGGAAGATTGAAGGCAGCAGGTGAATTTATATAGGTAAATAGGAAACAGGGTTATCTGATGTGTATACAGCACTTTAGTTTATTTTTTTCAATTTTTTTCTGTTTTTTTTTTTTTCATTTTTATTTATTTATTTATTTATTTTTTACGACGAAAATTTCATTACAGGAAAATGAAATTCACCTTCGATGGTTTCATTTTAGTGGGGCTACTTGAAATTCAGTAGTCATGTCTTGAATATCAGTCAAAATAAATACCTTCTATTTTCTCTTCTGGATGCGGCAGATAACTTTCCGGCTCCTAGAAGATGTTCATCTTCCAACGCTACATTAATGTTTTTAATAAAGGAAATTAATGGCAAAAATGATTGTTGTCATCGTCTTTTACAAAGGCAACTAAGGCCACGGGAGGAAAAGCGTGATTAATGCACACGGCTTACATGTGTGTAAATGGATAACAAGGAACTGAATTCCAAAAGAAGCTAAAGATGGGAATGAAGTTTTTGAATTGAATTTTTTTTTTACATTTTTCTCCTCAAAATAGGAATAATTTTTAACTAAACATATAGGGCCTTATATAAGAAAACCGACTAGCAATAAGACTGTCTTTGTTGCCTTTAGTAACCAATTAGAGCTCAGCTTTTATTTTATCAGAGCACTATGTGAAATTAAAGCTAAATTCTTATTGGTTGCTATGGGCTCTGATTGGTTGCTATGGACTCTGATTGGATGTTATAGGCTCTGATTGCTCGGTATGAGCTCTGATTGGTTGCTATGTACTCTGGTTGTTATGGGCTCTGATTGGCTGCTATGAGCTCTGATTGATTGCTATGAGCTCTGATTGGTTGTTATGGGCTCCGGTTGCTGTCTATGAGCTCTGATTGGTTGTAATGGGCTCTGATTGGTTGTTATGTGCTCTGATTGGTTGTTATGGGTTCTGATTGGTTGTAATGGGCTCTGATTGGTTGTTATGGGTTCTGATTGGTTGATATGTGCTCTGATTGGTTGTTATGGGCTCTGATTGTTTGCTATGGGCTCTGGTTGCTATGAGCTCTGATTGGTTGTTATGAGCTTTGATTGGTTGCTATGGGCTCTGATTTATTGTTATCGGCTCTGATTGGTTGCTATTGGTTGCTCTGATTGGTTGCTTTGAGCTCTGATTGGTCCCTATGGGCTCTGCTTGGTTGCTATGAGCTCTGATTGGTTGATTTGTGCTCTGATTGGTTGTTATGGGTTCTGATTGGTTGCTATGTGCTCTGATTGGTTGTTATGGGCTCTGATTGTTTGCTATGGGCTCTGGTTGCTATGCGCTCTGATTGGTTGCTATTGGATGCTCTGATTGGTTGCTATGGGCTCTGGTTGCTATGAGCTCTGATTGGTTGCTATTGGTTGCTCTGATTGGTTGCTTTGAGCTCTGATTGGTCCCTATGGGCTCTGCTTGGTTGCTATGAGCTCTGATTGGTTGTTATGAGCTTTGATTGGTTGCTATGGGCTCTGATTGGATATTATGAGCTCTGATTGGTTGCTATGGGCTCTGATTTATTGCTATGGGCTCTGACTGATTGCTATGGGCTCTGATTGATTGCTATGGGCTCTGATTGGTTGCTATGAGCTCTGATTGGTTGCTATTGGTTGCTCTGGTTATATGAGCTTTTATTGGTTGCTATGGGCTCTAGTTGCTATGAGCTCTGATTGGTTGCTACTGGTTGCTCTGATTGGTCCCTATGGGCTCTGCTTGGTTGCTATGAGCCTTGATTGGTTGCTATTATGTTGCTATTATGTTGCGATGTAGCTTTTGCTATTATGTCTGATTGGTTTATATGAGCTCTGATTGGTTGCTATGAGCACTGATTGGTTGCTGTGGGCTCTGATTAGTTGCTATGAGCACTGATTGGTTGCTATGAGCTCTGATTAGTTGCTATGGGCTCTGAATGGAAGTTATGATCTCAGAATTGTTGCTATGGGCTCTGACTGTTAGACATTTACATACATAAGGCCACACAGCAAGTGTAAAAATACGACCAATATTTTATTGTGTTCTCATTGGTTTTGTGGGACAGTTTTGTCCGTGGTTTGTGGATTTGCTCGTCCTCGATAACCATCGAAAAGCACACCTTCTGCCTGAAAACCAGAAGATTGTGCATGTTCCAAGTTTTTCGGAACGCCGGCGGTGTAAAAATCTACTGAGTGGATTTTCTATTAAAGTCTATGGGGATGGTTGCTTGGTTTTCAGATCCATAAGTGCAGGGTTCAACAGGGTGAGCCAACTAAGGTGGGGGCGCCCTTTTCGGGGCAACATCCCCACTGTATAGGCAGGCAAAACATAGAAAGATATTCCGACATAAAGGCTGAGTCAAATTGCATTTAAAAATATTCTTCTTTACTTATATAGTAAAACGTATGGAATACAAATCTTGGCTGTATGCCTATCCATTCCAAATCCTCGTTATAATATACAATTGAACGTCAGTACTTAGCTGCAGTAGTTTCAGCTCACAAATTCACATTTCAGTGGTATGCAATCCCGTATTCGAGCTAACAAAAAATGAGCAAGATGCTCCGTGCTGCACACAGCTGCAACGTTTCGGAAATCAAGTTTCCTTCTTCAGGCATGCGTACAGAGAGTCATATTCACTGATATGCGATCACAATTAACAAACAGATGAGTGTTAACCCTTGACCAACCATAACATATTTAAAACAACTATACTATCCAATAATTAAATTTTACATTTTACTATACTTGTAACATCTTATACTAACATATATCACATTTCTATTACATTACAAACTATTACAATCATGATTTAAACTTCCCTATAAAAAAAAGATCTGAGACTAAATATCTCATTCAAACCTTTTGGAACTTTTGTTTCCAATTTGCATATCCAGAACGCATCCCTTTGGAGGAGTCTGGATCTGTTAAGACTGACATCCTGAACAGAAAATTCTTCTAAGACACACCAGCGTAAATTGCTGACAGTGTGATTGGAGTCATGAAAGTGCTGCGCTAGTGCTGTATCGCCGTAATTATGCTCCTTTTCAATTCTTTTTGTAGCGTCTTTTTATAATTACGTATTGCTGACTTATGTTCCCCTATTCGGATCTTAACTGGACGACTAGTTTGCCCTACGTAGCCTTTGCCACAGGGGCATTTTATGAAGTAAATAACATTACTTGTTGTACAACTAAAGTAGCCCTTAAGGGGAATGTTAACTCCTGATAATGGATGCGAAATATATGGACCCCGAATGATACCATTACAATTTATGCATGAACGACATGAAAATGTTCCACATTTAGCAGATCTTAGAGTCTCTTGTCTAGATTTTTGGGGAGGACAAATATCTGTATGTACCAACATGTCGCCCAATGATTTACCACGTTTAAATATATATCGCGGTTTATCCCTAAATAGATAACCATATTTGGGATCTGTTTGTAGAATATGCCAATGGCGAGAAATGGCTTTTTTGATAATATCCGAATGTTTATCATATTTTGTTATAAAAGAAAAACGTGAGATTTGTTTTTTCTGTCTGTTGCCACTTAACAATTCTTCCCTTTTCATACTGTTAATTTCGATGCCTATTTTTTTAAGATTTTGTGGATCGTAACTTCTTGTCACAAATTTCCGAATTATCTTATCCATTTCCATATCATACTGTTGATCATTAGTACAAATATGACGTAACCTCATTAATTGATCCTTAGGAACTCCATAGAACAATTGTGGAGCTTGATAACTTTCACGATGTAATAAGTTATTACGCTCCATGGGTTTGACATATAAGCCAGTCTCAAATTGGACTGTCTCATCATTTTTAATGACTTGGACGTCTAGAAACTCAATTGACTTTATTTTTTTATTCAGAGAGAAGGATATCAACGGATGTCTGGTATTGATATAATTGAGAAAATCATCCAGCTCTTGTTCGGTTCCTGACCATAGTAGGAACACGTCATCGACGTACCTAAGCCATAATTTTATATTCTCAGCAAAACCAGAAGTATAGACATAATTGCGCTCAAAATATGACATAAAGATATTAGCTATACTTGGAGCAGCAGGAGACCCCATCGAGGTCCCCTGCTTCTGAAGATAGCAATCATCTCCGAATCTAAAATAATTTTTTATAAGTATACAATCCAATAATGTAAGTAGAAACGCAATATGTGCATTGGACAGCAGTGGTTCATTAGGAAGTGCTTCCCTGATTGCATGTCGAGCATGTTCATGTGGTATATTAGTGAAAAGTGATTTCACATCTAATGTACAGAGAAATGTTGTATTTCTTGTATCTGTCTTTATTATATGTTGCAAAAATTGTTTAGTATCTGTCAAACAATGTACATCCTTCTTCACTATTCTTTGTAAAAAGAAATCCAAATACCGGGCAAGGGGCTCAAGAAGAGACCCCATGCCAGAAACAATGGGCCTGTATGGAGGAGGGATTTGTTTATGGATCTTAGGAATGAAGTATATAATCGGGGTACGCGGATTTTGAACTTTTAATGCAACTAATGTAGTTTGATCTATTATCCCCATTAGAAAAGACTCATTGAGATAGCTATCAATCTTTGTTTTAAATTCCTGTGTGGGATTAGTTTTTAATTTGTCATATACATTACAATCTTCCAGATGTTCATATGCTGCTTGTAAATAAAAATCTTTGTCCATAACAACAGTCGCCCACCCTTTGTCTGTTTTTTGATAATAATATTAAATTTTTTTTTTAATTTTGTAGGTTGAGAAGGGGGGGTGGAGGTTGTTATGGCTTTACAAAACGTTATTCCATTTTTTGGGAAATTCCCAGAACTAACTTGTAAATACTTAAGGCTGATTCTGAATTGTAGGTCAAAACCCTTTTTTTCTATGAAATTTTAATAGGTGCATCCCTGGGGTTTTTACTTTTGACCATCTTTTTCAAAAAACATTTTAAGCTGAATAAAATTACAAAAGCTTAAAAAATTACTGTAAATTTGGTTTTGGGGGGGAAAAGGAAAAAATTCATCCCCGGTTTAACAGTTTTTTTACTATCTGTCAACGGGTTTGGGGTTGAATTTTAAACCCCCCTTTAACGACCTTGATTATCCTTAGTCCAGGTCTTTTTGGGGGTTAAAGCACCTGACGTATGGAAGTCCTGGGGGATCGCGCGAACTCTAACGGTTTCGCCGTCAGCGCGGGGTTTGCGTATATTACGGGCTGACATCCCGCGCGTCGGCCCCGACCCCGGATCGCTCCGGGGGGGGGCTGGTTAACCCCTTAATTATCGCGAGATCGGGTGCAATAATAAGGGAGGGAGGAGGAGATCGCCCCTCCGGTCTCTGTGGGCCCGGCAGAGGCAGGATCGGGGATCCTCGTTTCCTCCCCCTTGACAGACAGAGGAGGCAGAGAATCCTTCCGGGTTGTCTGTGGTCAGATGCCCGGCCGTCCCCTGTGACAGTTAACATAAGAACAGCATAGCAAAAGCTTTGCATGATTCCTATTGAATGAGAGATTAAAGTTCTTCTTTAAATCCCCTAGGGGGGGAAAAGTAAAATAAAATGTAAAAGTAAAAAAAAAAGAAAAAAAAAGTGAAAAAAAGTAAAACACAAACACAAAAAAATAAAAATAAAAAGTACACCCCCCTTTTTCCCCCTTTACAAACGCCAATCCCCCCCAAAAAGATCAAAATAAATAAATACCCATATTTGGTATCGCCGGTGCGTAACGCCCTGCCTATAAAATTTTCTGTTAATTAACCCCTACGGTGAACGGGTAAAAAAAAAAAAAAAAAAAAACAATCACAGAAATTAAGATTATTGTTCATCCGAGCACATAAAATGGAATAAAAAGCGATCAAAAAAACCCTGAAACGCCAAATTTTTTACCAATTAAAAAACCAGTTATCCCCCAAAAAAAAGTCCTTTTAAAGCTCTGTTTTGGGAAAAAAAAAAAATGTATAGCTTCAGAAAATCGATGCATAAATATTGTTTTTACACACTAAAAAAACAGTTTTCTTTTTTTTAAAGTGTTAACTAAAAAAATATATAAATAGGGTTCGCCATAATCATAGACCCCAAAAAGTAAAGTAATTTTCACGGATCTGCACGGTGAGCCCTGTTAAAAAAAAAAATAAAAAACCTACTGGATTCGTATTTTCTTCACCCGGCCTCCAAAAAATGGATTTTAAAAACGATAAAAAAACCTTGTCCCCCCAAAAAAGATCTAAATTTAAAACTAACTATCCCGCAAAAAAAGTCCCTAAAGTCCCCAAAACAGAAAAATTTTTTAAAAATTATGGCTCTCAGACTTGGCGATGCAAAAAAAGTATTTTCCTGGTTTTAAATTAAAGTGTTTTTTTTTTTTATAAAGCGTAAAACATTTTAAAAAAAATATAAAATTGGGTATCGGTGTAATGTATTGACCTCTGAGTAAAGCTACATGTTAATTTTCCGGTACAGTGCCCCATAAAAAAAAAAAAAAAAAAACATACCAAGATTGCTCTATTTTGTTAAAACATTCAGAAAACCTTTTAAAAAATGAACATAGCATAATTGCACCCCCTAATGGTACCCTAAAAAACTTCAATCATCCCGCAAAAAACAACCCCCTACACAGTTGCACACAGCAAAATAAAAAGTTAGGGTGTCAGAATAGGAAAAAATAAAAAAGCAATTTTTTTTTGACTTATTTTAATGGGTAAAAGTAATAAAAAAGAAAAAAAATTATAAAATCTATATCTTGTAATTGTACCCACCCCCATGAAATTATACATCATTTCACTGCCGGCGAATGCTGTAAAATTGAAAAACAAAAAAACAATGACCGAACTGCTTTTTTCCCCCCCTTTTCAATTTCCCCAAAGCTAAAAAAAACTAGGAACAACCCGTGCATCCCAAAATTTAATACACCCCTAGATGAGATCCCTTTATGGGGGTTGAATCCAAAAAAGGGGGCGATTCTGGAAAGGTTTGCCTGTTCTGCTACTTTTGGGGGTTTGAAAAAAAATGGCCCCCACCAAAATCTGCGTTCCAAAAAAGCAAAAAAGCGCCCCCCTCCTTTTTAGCCTGCCATGCGCCCAAAAAGCGTTTTAAAACCCCCAAAGTAGGGTATTGCCGAAATTTGGAAAAAAATTTGGTTAACCAAAATTTTGGGGTTCTTTTTTCCCGGTTTCTTGTTTATATGAAAAAATTTTAAGCTAAAAATTTAGATTATTGAAAAAAAAATTTTTTTTATTTTCACAAACCTTATGCAAAAAAATTTGTGAATCCCTGTGGGGGGCTTTATACCAAAACCCCTGGTATATTCTTAAGGGGGGTAGTTTCCAATAGGGGTCTATTTAGGGGTTTTTTTTTTTAAGTTTTGCACTTAGGGTGTCCCCAAACTGAAATGGCGCCTAAATAAAATGTATTGAAAATGAGACCCCGAGTATAGTAGGTGCTCCTCCTATTCTGGGGTTATGGGGACCAAATAATGCACTAGGGCCAATATGGGGGTTTCTAAAAAAAGGGAGAACTGGGGGGGAAATTTATTTTAAGTTGCATTTACTGGTCACATTTTTCGTATTCCCGTGAATAATGGATAAAAATTGAAAACTTGCAAAAAAAAAGTGAAATTTTTAAATTCCCCCCCCACTTTGCTTTAAATTTTGGAAATATCTGAGTTTTTTCAAAAATTCCAAAAAAGTGTTGTAAAAAGTTAAGGGGGTTAGTTTCTGATGGCGTCACTTATGGGGTATCTAAAAAATGCAGGCCCTCAAAAACCATCAGAACTGGGAGTGGTCCCTAAAAAAATGTTTATTGCAATTTTCTTAAAAAGGGGAAATTACTACTAAATTTTAAGCCCTCTAAAGTCGTTAAAAAAAAAAAAAATTTAAAAATAATGCCAACCTATGTGGAATTTTGGTGATGTAGTTTTAAAATTTTGTGGTGAATAATTATCTGTCTTGCAGAGAAAAATTTTTGAAAATTTAAAAATCGCAAAAATTTTTTAAAAATTTTTATGAATTTTGGATATTTTTCACAAACAAACAAGGATTGTATGGTAAAAAATTCTTATAACTTAAAAAAATTTTTGTCCGAGAAAACAATCTTGAATAAATGAAAAGGAAAAGTGTCAAAAGACTAAATAAATTGGGGCACATGTCGTTTCAAAAATGGGCTGTGTAGGAAGGTAAAAAAGGCTGGGTCCTTAAAGGGGGTTAACGCCAAGGTTCTATTTCTTTTTTTTGTATTGTCCGTATGGAAACGGGAATTTTCCCCCGTTTGTATACATTTTTCCTATTCAAATCTTCTTGAGAACTTGTTTTGTTCAAAGGGAGGCGTTCTGGATATGCAAATTGGAAACAAAAGTTCCCCAAAAAATTTGAATGAGTTTTAGTTCAGATCTTTTTTTTTTAGGGAAATTTTTAAAACCCTGATTGTAATAGTTTTTAATGAAAAAGAAATGTGATATTGTTATATAAGATTTAAAGTATAGTAAAATGTAAAATTTAATTTTGGTAGTATAGTTGTTTTTAAATATGTTATGGTTGGTCAAGGGTTAACATCATTGTTTGTTTTTTGTGTGCTGTCGTGAATTGCTCTTGTACGCATGTGTAAAGGAACTTGATTCCGAAAAAATTGCGCTGTGTGCAGCATGGAGCGTCTTGCTCTTTTTTGTCAGTCGAAAATGGGATTTCATACCCCTGAAATGTGAATTTGTGGCGAAACTACTTCGTAAGTACTGACGTTCAATTTTTAAAATTTTATAACGTGATTGGAATGGTTTTGGGATACAGCCAAAATTTTTATTCCATGTTCTTCTATTAAGTAAAAAAAGAATATTTTTAAATGAATTTTGACTCACCCTTTATGTCGGAATATTTATTTCCATGATGGGGAAGAGAAACTCCCTATGTTTTGGTGAAATTTGTCAGTACTTAAAGAATCTTTTCACACATACCCACCCTTTTGTATATTGCTGAGAAAATAGAAAGAGCCATCTTGGGTCCCCTATACGTCTGCCAAATCCGTAAACCATCTGAAAATCCGACTAAAGCCCATGTCATGTGGACTTCGCCTTAGTCTACTTTGGATTATAGCTCTTTTTAATTACTGGTGTTATGCTTTGGATCCAGGTTTAAGTCAACCCAAATCCGTGCACTTATATAATATTTGAATTACCCAAATTGACTTCCAGTGCTTTTGCTAAAAAATCGGCCATAGCCGTGGCCCTTTCCCCAAAGTTGGGGTTCAAAAATCGTGTGTGTTTTACTCTTTTATTCTTTTCCCTTACCACTACATGGCGGGGAAGGGGGGCCATAGTGGAGAACATCAGCTCTTTTGAAAATTGAACCTTGGGAAAATTATCTTTAGTTGGATGGGAAAAATAAAAAAAGTTATTTTTCACCATGTGTTTCACAGGGGCAAATTCCTTTATTCCCTTTCCTTAGGCGGTTATGGGTTGGGGCTAAAGAAATGATTAGCATATCGCATATTATATTACCCCCTCTTCTAATTCCCCTGACCCTGAATGCAAGAGATGTACTCTATTTGGGAAGGGGTTCCCGGTAAAGTAAACAATCAAAAGGGAATTAGTCTCCTTTGTTGTTTTTCAAACTGCCTTTTGGATCCTGGGCATCACTCCCTGTTCCTTGTTGTTTAAAGGTAACCCGAGTAAAAAAGGGAAACACCCCAAAAGCAGATAAAGTTTTTTTTTTTCTGAAACAAGGTTTTAAAATTAAAAAGAAAAAATGTTTTTTGGAAAAACTTTTTATGCGTATTAGGTGACAACAGGATGGAAAATTTAAAAAAAGCTCTGTAGTTCTTGCTGGTCTTTGCTCCCAAACTTTAAAGTACAAAAAAATCAGCTCACCACTTTTAAAATGGGGTGCCGGACCCTCCCGGCCAAAAAAAAGGCATAAGCAGAAAGGGGAAAAAAAATTTTCCGCGTTCCCAGATGGAAAATTTTTTAAAAAACCCAAATTTTTATTTCCAAACCCTTTAAAAATATATAGAAAATTTCCAAAGCACAAGAAAGATTATGCACGGCGGAACGGTTTTTGGGGGGTTACCCATTCATCATTTGGCCTATCCCCAAAATTTAAATGTTACAATGGGTTTTTATAAGGGGGGAATCATTAACAAAAAATAAAAGCTCACCTGTCAGGAGACTAAAAAGGGAAACGGATGGTATGTCCCGAAAACAGTGTTCCGGGGCACCCAAACCGGCGCCCTCACGGCAGCAAAAACACATGCGCCCCTGGTAATTGCCGAGGCGCGCTGGACCAAAACAACATACCGCACTGGAGGTCTCTCCAGCAAGTACACAGAACACCGGTGCCTGCGCACAAGCGGCACATCACAACAGCGGCCGCTCATGCGCACCGCTGAAAGAGACGCCGAAGTGCACACGGACCGGAGCAACACACCGCGCCGGAGATCCCTCCAGCGAGGGGCGCAAACTACCGGCGCCTGCGCACAAGCGGCATACCACAGCAGCAGCCGCGCATGCGCACAACCGTGGATCGCCGCCAAGCAGGCAGCAATACAAGTCAATAATAAAATGTATGACTGCAAATTGCACCGAAATTTACATTAAAAACAACCAATGTAAGAGAGAAAAAGAACAGATATACAAAGACCGCAACATATGAAAAAGAAACAGATAGATGAACTACCTGTTCAAAATTTTGAAGAGCATACTAGAGACTAAAAATACAGAAAGTACATAATACTGCCCTAGAATATAGAGCCATTTAATTAATAATGATAAAGAATTTCATTGCAAATATTAAGTCCTTTAGGCCATAACGTATTCAAGGTAGTTATCCAGTAAGCCTCTCTGAAAAGATTTGGCATGGGATTGATGAGCATTAATGAAATGCCGTGCGACAATGGAAATAGTGCGATTACCAGGGCTTTCAATGTAATTCAAAAGTTTACATACCCGTACTTTAAATTTACGTATGGTGGATCCTACATAGTAAAGATGGCAGTGTGTACATTAGATAATGTAGACCACAGAGGTCGAATTACAATTTAAAAATTGTTTGATGTTATAACGATATCCCTGTGATTCAAAACTTTTTGTTACTTTTGAAAAAGAACAGGTTTTACATGGATAAGACCCGCATTTGTAATACCCTTGATGTTTTAACCAAGTAATAGAAGGTGTAGCAGAGGAACAGAAAACATTAGAACTGATAGAATCCCCAATGGTGCGTGGTCGTCTGGCTACTACCCTGCATCCGCGTGACAAAATATTTCTTAAAATGTCATCCTCATATAATACCGGTAGATATTTATAGATAATTCTCTGAATATCCGAAAAACGAGTATTATACTCTACCACTAATGTAGGAATATTAGAGGCGGTGTTTATACGAGATTGTGGATGTAACAAGGAATTGCGATCTTTGCCATTTACAATTTTTTGAGCACGCTTGATAACCCAATGGGGATATCCACGGGCTAATAATCTTTGGCAGATATCATGAGATTCTGTCAGATAATTTTGGTGAGAAGAACAATTGCGCTTGGCTCGCGTAAGTTCGCCAACAGGGATAGATAGCCTCGCGTGTTTGGGATGATGACTATGATAATGTAAAATAGTGTTTCCACTAATGGTTTTGCGAAATGTTTTAGTTTGAACTTTTGTACCGGAAATGGTTTTAAGTGTCAAATCCAAGAAGCATACTTCAGAAACATGAAATTTAGTAGTGAATTTATGATTCAAGGGATTTTTGTTAAGAAAATCAATGAAGGAGATGACTTTATCTGATGACCCTCTCCAAATGAACAGCATATCGTCAATATACCTGCCATACCACTGGACGTCGGAAACAAAAGGATTGTATTCTGAAAAAATATACATGCGCTCGAACCAGGACATAACTAAATTAGCTAAAGAAGGAGAAAATTTGGCTCCCATGGAAACTCCACGTAGTTGTAAATAGGAAACATTATCAAACAAGAAAAAATTTTTGGTCATTAAAAAATGAACCGTCATTAACAAAAATTGTTGTAAATCACTAGAAAAAAAACTATACTGTGAAAAATTAAACTCAAGAGCCAAAAGAGCGACGTCCAGTGGTATGCATGTATACAGTGACTCCACATCGCAACACAGCCATGAAAAATGAGATTGCCATGTAACATTATCCATGCTATGCAGAACATCTCTAGTGTCTTGAAGGTACCCAGAAACCTGGCGCACCAGAGGTTGGAGATGAGAGTCGAGCCATTCACAGAGTGGCTCCAATAATGATCCTATCGCAGAGACAATAGGTCTCATGGGAGGAGGATTTAGAGCTTTGTGTACTTTGTGCAAACCGTATATAACCGGGATAATGGGATCTGTAACAAAGAGACGCTCTGCAAGAGTGGAGGAAACTACACCAAATGATTGCCTTTCTTGTAATAAAAAGGACAATTGTTCCTGAAATAACACAGTGGGATTAGTACATAGTGTACGATAGGTGTCGGCATCAGAGAGCAAACACAGCTTTTGAGAATGATATAGAGCATTAGGCAATACAACAATAGACCCTCCCTTGTCCGCCATTTTGAAAGTAAGTTGAGTCATCTTTTGAAGCTAAAGAAAGGGCTTTTTTTTTTTTTATTTTGGGCAAAAAATTTGGGGGGGAAAGAGGGGGAGGAAATTGTTTAAGGTGGGACAATTTTTTAAATCCCAAAGGGTCTAAAAAAGTGTCCATCCAGTCAATACGGACTGAAAAGGGATAATAATAGGATTTTTTACCTTTAAATATACCCGGGGCGAAATTTTAATGAAAGGGCTTTTGTTTTCCCATCCGTGCAAGCTTCTGAAAAGATAACACAGACATTTGTCATAAAACTCAAATCCTGTGAACCCCTTTGGGACATTAACCCCAAAAAAAGGTGCAAAATCTAAATTGATCAACAAAAAAAAAAATTTTTGTCTTTTTAAAGGGGTTCCCTCCCCAAATTTATTTAACAATTTTGACATTTAAAAAAAGATAAAAGGGGGCCTTTGGATCAAAAAAAATAAACCCAATTTGAAAAACTTTTTTTTGATTCCGAAGTTAGAGTCACATCTAAAGGGGAAGGGATAATGTCAATGCGTCATGTGACCCAAATTTGACCGCCCTTTTGGCTTTTTTCTTTTTGGGGATCAGTTGGAAGTTTTCCTACCCCCCCCCCTTGCCCAAAGGGGGGGTTTTCAAGATTGTGTGTGTTTTACTCTTTTATTACTTTTTTTAAAATTTTTTCCCACTAAAATGAGGGGAACCCCATAAGGGGAAACATCAGCTCTTCTAAAAAATTGAACCATGAAATCATCTTTATTGCAGGGGACAATAAAGGGGGTTAACTCACCATGCTGTTTCCAGAGCAATTTCCCCTCCCCTTTTCCTAGGCAGTTTAGGGTGGTTCTATACCCATGATTACAAATCAGTTTTATTTTAAACCCCTTTTCTAATTAACTGCCCATAAATGAAGAGATTACTCTATAGTGCAGAAGGCTTCAAAAGGGGCTTCCGGGCTCAAATAAACAATCAAAAAAAATTTAAATCTCCTCTTCTTTCTCAACTGCCTTGCATCCTGGTGAATACCCCCCCGTTTCCTTGTCTAAATCATGGTAACCAGAGAAACCGGGAAAACCACTCCAGACAGAAAAAAGTCTTATTTCCTGAGGCAAGGTAAAAAAAAAAAGAGTAATTAGGGGGAAAACATTTTATGCGTTTTTAGGTTTTACAACGGGGAAAAAAAATTTTAACAAAAGCTCTGTATCTCTTGCTGGCCTCTTGCCCCAAAACCCTGGAAAAAAAAACCCCCATTTTGCTGATTTGTGGAACTCAGGGCCCCGGGGGATACGGCATTACGCTTTTTTTGTATTTGCGGGGCGGGTACGTTTAAAGCCAGATTAGTTTATAAGCAAAGGCCCCCCTAGTGTTAATGAAAGGGGAGAGAAGTTTAATTTCAGTGATATAAAAGGCTTATATGACAGAGGAGATTGAAAATTTTACGGGAAATTAACATTTACTAAGTGGCGTATTAACTTTTTCTGAAAACCATTACTGAATTTTGCACTATGTTAGGCGCCCCCAAATTGCTGAGAAATTTTCCCCTGTAATGATATATTTGTGCTATAAAGACAGTGTTTGAGCTCAGTAACTCATATTTATGTCAGTTTAAGAATGGGTTATTGACCTCTAGGTAAACTTCTAGGAAATGTGTAAAGGGGAAAAAGTTGATACCCGCTAAAATTCTTTTTAAATTTCCCCATGTCATAATGTTTAACCCTTTTTTAGTTTTGGTATGGGAATATGCATACCAGAAGCAACAGTTTGATTTCCATGGTAACTAGAAAGAAGGGGGCAGAGGTTATAAATTTAAATCAAGGGATAATTTTCTAGGGTTTTTATCAAGTAAAAAGGAAAACTACATGTTTGGAGGGGGTGACATGACCCACTGCCCTAGGTTCGTGTTTAGTCTACAGCGACCAGGCCCAGTTGTTATTGTCTGGTCAAAGATCCCTTTGGAAAACTAAAGATAGGGAATTCTCTCTGAAAATTACTGAAACCCAGTCATGTAGGAAGCGCCTTTGGAATTTAATGGATACACAGTGCATTGTCCATCCATGTTGGCCGGGGTGACCTGTTGGCGCCCAAACCCTTTTTCCTCGGGGGCCGGGCCCCAACAACCCAAATCCATTCCTCGGGAGAAAAGCCCATCCTCCTTGCAATCACAGCTGGGATTTAAGAAAGTAGAAGACTGCACGTTTTCCTGGGGTTTTTGACTCTGTTAATTCCGTGTAGTCAAAATTTGAGATTTCAAAGGGACTATGGGCCATTTAAGCCGCCATGTCGGGGCGCACCCTTTCCCCCCCTTTTTTTCCGGGCAAAAAACTGCACCTGATTTATGTCGGCGCTGGGGCGCGCTCAACAGGGGTTTAAAAAGCCCGGGTTTTGCGCCTCGCCAGAGTGTGAGGCCGGCAGTGCGGGACTTAGGCCAGGGGCGGCGCGCACCTAAAATTCGCCTTTTCCGAGGTAGTCACTCAAAACTTTGGGGGGGGAAAAGTCCGCCCGCGCCTCCCCGTGGGGGGGCGCATTGCAGGGACTGAGGCAAAATGCAGGGCTTCCCCTTAAAAGTTTTCCGCCGTCCAAGGTAGTGCACTCATACATGGGGGGAAAAAAACCGCCACCCTCACCAGTTTGTGGGGTGCAGTGGCGGGGACAGGGCCCGCAGGGGCGGGACAGGGGCGCAGTGGGGGAATTTGCGCCTCACATGTATTCCAATTCAGACAGGCTGGGAAAACGGCGAGAAAACCAAAAAAATTTGTCCGGGGGGAAAATGAATAAAAAAAAATCCCCTTTTTATAAAGGGGGAAAAAAATTATCAGAAAAGAGCTCAAACCTCAAAAATAAAAATAAAAAAAAAAAAACACTTTCCAATATCCTTATTCAAGAAAAAGGATATTGGGAAAATTGGGCCCGGAAAAACAATTTAATTTAAAAATTCCCAAAACAAATTTTCATTGGGCGGCAGAAACCGGCCCAAACCCGAATAGGAAGCGCCCGAGACCCATTATAACCTAAAGGGGGAATTTTTGGGCCCAAACAGAAAAACAAAGGCGGGGCAGGTTTTAAAAATACAGTAAAAAAAATGCAAAATAGAGCCCGATTTGGTTTTAGCTAGCGGGGCCCTTTGGGTATCCCCAGCCAATCAAGCGGGGGAGCTAAATTCTCCCCTTTGTAAATCTATGGAGAGATGGGCGCAATTTCAACGTTTTGGGGCTCAGCGCCGGCGGCATGGAAATATGAAAAAAAAAAATGAGTTTTTAAATTTAAATGTAAAACATTATCAATAAAAACGCTGAAAACCCCTTTTCTAAAAATAAATCAGTTAAAACCCCCCAAAAAACGCGTTTTTCGCGGAAACCGGCGCTACATAAGGAATTGCAATAGAGAAATTGCCGGGAAAAAACAGTAAAAATTTAAATTGTTTAAAAGCCCATTCTCATTGGTCGGCATAAACCAGCCCAAACAGAAAAAGGAAACGACAAAGACCCATTAACCTTGGAGGGGTATTTTACCAATCAAAATAGGAGCGACATGGGCCCCTTATATCCTATGGAGGAGTTTTTAACAATCAGAATAGGACGACAGGGGCCCCTTCAAAACCTATGGAGAAATATTGGGCTAATCAATTCAAAGGGTGGGGGGCAGTTCAAATACAGTAAAAAGGCAGAAAAGAGCTGATTGGTTGAAGCGGGGGGGGGCTCGTCCCCGCTTAGCCAATAAGACGCGAGCCCACTTTTTTCATAGAGTTCTATGGGGGGAAAAAAAAAGCCCGAGCGAGCTCTGGTTTTTTTGATTGGCTAAAATTTTAAAAAAGGCCCGGGGAAATTTTGGGCCCAAAAGGGGAGAGGAGCGACGCTCCTATGGGGTTTTCCCAAAAGCAATCCCGAAAAAAACTGTACCGCCCGAAATCAAATTTTAACCCCTATAGAATTTTTCCCGATGTGTAATAAAATAATAAAAAATATGGGGTAAAAAGAAAAAAAAAAAAAAAATCAATAAAAACTTGGGGTTTTTTCTTTTAATTTTTTTTTTCACCCCCTACTTTGATCCTTGGGTAAAAAGGGAAAAAAAGAAAAAAACATGGGAAAAAAAAATTTTTTTGATTAATTTTTTTTTTTTCCCCTTACCCCCTTTTTTAAATTTACATTTTATATACATATCGGGACAACTTCGGGAGTATTATCCCCTTTGATTTCGGCCCCTGTACAGTTTTATTTCAAAAATTCATTTTGAAAACCCATAGGAGCGCGCCGCTCTCCCCATTGGCCAAAAAAACCCCCCCTCTTTTAAAATTTGGGGCCCAAACACAGAGCCTGAATTTCTTTTCCCCCTAGAACTCTAAGAGAAATTTCTCGCGCTCTAATTTGGGTAAGGGTTTGGGCGAGCCCCTTTCCGCTTCAACCAATCACTTGGTTTTTGCCTTTTTTCTGTAAATTTTGGGAAAGTCCCCCCTTTTAAAAATGATTTGGGGCAATAAATTTTTCCATAGGGTTTGAATGGGCCAAATGTGCCCCCTATTCCCGATTGGCAATACTCCTCCCCTAGGAATAATGGGGCCCCTGTCGCCCTATTCTGATTGGTCAATACTCCCTCCTAGGAAAATAATGGGGGGCTTTTCACTCCTATTCTGATTGGCTGGTTTTTGGGCCCACCAATGAGAAAGCTTAAAAAATTTGAATTTCCGTATTTTCCCCCAATTCCCCCAATTCCCATGAAACGCCCCTTTTCGGGACAAACGCTTTTTTCGGGGGTTTAACTGTTTTATTTTTAGAGACCCGGTTTTTTTCTGAAAATTTTTTACACTTAATTAAAAATGATTTTTTTTAATTTAACTCCATGGGGCAAGCGCCGAATGCATTGGGGACGATCTCTCCATGACTACAATTTTGGGGGAAGTAGCTCGCCTCTGATTTGGGGTGGGGTAGCCCAAGGGCCCCCCCCCCCAGCTCAGCCAATCAGCTCTTTTTAGCATTTTTACTGTATTTTGAACTGTCCCGCCTTTGATTCTGATTGGTTTAATATTTCCCCAAAGGGAAAAATGGGTCTTTGTCGCCCTATTCTGATTGGCCAGATAGCCAAGCCCCCGCTAATCAGCCAATCAGCTCTTTCAGCTTTTTAAACTGTATTTTTGAACTGTCCCCCCTTTGATTCTATTGGTCAATATTTCTCCATGGGAAAATTTAATGGGTCTTTGTCGTGCCATTCTGATTGGCCGGATACCCAAGCCCCCGCAGCTCACCCTATCAGCTTTTTTCCCTTTTTACTGTATTTTGAACTGTCCCCCCTTTGATTCTGTTTGGGTCAATAGTTCTCCATGGGTTTTTAATGGTTTCACTGTCGCCCTATTCTGATTGGCCGGTTATCCCGACCAATGAGAATTTTTTCAGAATTTGAATTACTGTATTTCCCGCAATTTCCAAATATCCAAATTTTGATATTGCCCGGTTAGATTTTTGGGAAAAGGGATTTTTTTATATTATTTTTTTTTTTGAGGTTGAGCTCTTTTCTGACAATGTTTTCCGCCTTTTAAAAAGGGGATTTTTTGGGAATCATACCCCAGCTGCACGGAGGGGCGCCCCGAGATTTCTTTTTGGATTTTCTGATGTTTCCTCGCATGTTCCGATCTTGCTTTACTTGCCTCCCCCCGGGCATTTCGAAACCCGGGGTGCTTGTCGGAGTTGAGCGCCGAGATTTCTGTTGCGATCTTGTTCTATTTTTTCCCCGCATGTTTCCGATCTTCTTCATTGCCTCCCCGGGGCATTTAGACCAAAAAAACTAAATCTCCTGTCGGAACTGGCGAGCGCTGCAATGCCCCGCGCTTTGGGAGCCGCCATCGTACATGCCCCAGTTTTTGAGTGGGCCGCGTCCCCCCCCGGAACGCCCACACCCCCGCCCATTGCCCCCCCCTTCATGTGAGGGCACTGAAAGTGGAAGGCTGAGGGCCTAACACCGCATTCCCTCGTCCCCAGGGGGATTTGGGCCGGGAGGCGCATATAGCCCCAAAACAGGCGTAAAGCCCGTTTAAAAACATGCGCCCCAATGTATATTTTTTAGGAAGCTCACTGCTGTGGTTTTGCCACCCAAGAAAGGGAAAGGATTCTTGTATATGACATGTTTCAGACAATAAAGAGGAACTTTGTTCATGTTTTAACCGCTTGCCGTCTGCTCTCTTGTCTGTAAACCTGCACTACCTAAAGGTCAACTTTCTGGGCAGGAGACTACAACCATCATCATCATTAGAGTGTGCCCTGGGTAAGAACCCACATAAAGGTTGCAGGGTTTTGACTCTGTGATATTAGGGTTAATGTAGAGGAAGGATGATCTGTTTTTAGGGTGGACGACTTACTCCTTCATCCGCCACTTGGGTCGCCCGGGGGTTTTTCACTCTGGGATCGCCGCTTGGGTCAAACGGGTGGCACACTGCCCACCCAGGCTTCTGTTTTAAACTGGCCTGGCCAGCTTTTTTGGGATAGAATACAAAACAAAATCATAAAAAGAAAAAATCACTTTTGGCCACGACTAAACACATTAGTAGAAAACCTTCTAACATGACCTGGACCTACTGTCCAGAAACAGCAACTCATACCTCACCCAGTCTCCTACTGGGTTCCAGCTTTTCCTAAGCCCCTGGGGGTCCAGAGCCTCTCCTCAGCTCCTCTGCTGCACTGCCAGCTAGCAGACCACACACCCCAGATCATCTGGAGTAGGAGACCTGTAATAGGTCTCCAGAGAAGCACCCAATACTTGGGCTGGAACTCGGAGACCTGGAACGTGGGAACAACCACCCACCCATCTGCAGTTGTTCCGGGAAGACCAGCCCTTAATGGCTGGACATTAGCCATGCAGAAGCGTCAGCACCATAATGTTGCTGACTGACAATATCTGGCTTCCCCCACCGAGACCAGGCTCTCGGTGGCACGTACGCCACCTAGTGGGAAAAACCATGCGACCACCCATGGTCGCATCGGCCACAGGGTTATATGATAGAGGAGAGAAGCTGAGCTCTGTGATTATAGGGTTATATGATAGAGGGGAAGAAGCTGAGCTCTGTGATAATATAGGGTTATATGATAGAGGAGAGGAGCTGACTCTGTGATATATAGGGCTAAAATGATAGAGGAGAGGAGCTGAGCTCTGTGATATATAGGGTTATAGGATAGAGGAAGGGTTGCTGAGCTCTGTGATATATAGGGTTATATGATAGAGGAGAAAATCTGAGCTCTGTGATATATAGGGTTATATGATAGAGGGAGAGAAGCTGAGCTCTGTGATATATAGGGTTATATGATAGAGGGAGAGTTGCGGAGCTTTGTGATATATGGGGTTATATGATAGAGGAGAGAAGCTGAGCTCTGTGATTTATAGGGTTATATGATAGAGGAGAGGAGCTGAGCTCTGTGATATATAAAAGTTACATGATAGAGGAGAGGAGCTAAGCTCTGTTTATATATAGGGTTTATGATAGAAGGAGAGAAGCTGAGCTCTGTGATATATAAGGGGTTTTATGGTAGAGAACAGAAACTGAGCTCTGTGATATGTGGGGTATATGATAGAGGAGAGAAGTTGAGCTCTGTGATATATAGGGTGTTGCGTCCGGCGCCCGCGATCCCTCCTGCGGGCGCCGCCGCAGCTCTGCCCCTATCCCTGGGACGGGTGCCGCCGCCGCCCGGGTGTCGGGCGGCGGGCGCACTCGTTCCCCCGTGTCACCACTTCCCCGGCCGCGCTCCTGTCTCCTGCAGTCTCCGGGTTTCCGGGCGCGCTCGCCCGGGAACAAAGGGCGCGCGCGCGCCGGCTCTTGAATTTTTAAAAGGGGGCAGTGCGGGGTAATTGGGTAATGCCGGGCACTGCCTCTATTTACCTGGGCGCTTCCCCGCCCCTGCCGGATTTTAGGCCTTCCCTATTGTGAAAGCGTTCCATTGTCTCCCCCTGATCTCCCGTGTACCGTCCCCTTGCTTCCGTCTACTGACCCCGTATCTCGCCCCCCTGCCCTGACCGCCTGCCTGTCCTCGCCCACAACCAAGCTGCCTTCCCTCCCTCCTGCCTGACCCCACTACGAGCCCCCGACGATTTGCCCCCCCCCCCCGCAAACAAGCACGTCAGGGAACGACTGGTAACTCCCGCCGCAATTTTCCCTCCCGCTTTCGGCGGGCTCGGTGAAATACCGGGGCCTACTTAATTCCGTTCCCTGGCGTGGCTTTCACCATCGCTGCGGTGGTCCGTGAAACACTCCCCGCGGAACCGTAACAGTAAGATCCGCCAAGCTGTCGGCTGTTTCAGTGGGCCCCGGCCCGGGGGCCTACAGCTAAGCCTTCCTGGCTTTCGAATTTTCTACCCATTTTCCCCCTTATTTCCCCTTGGGGGCACCTATCATTTCACTTCCAAGAAGAACTCCAACCCCTAGGGATGGCCGCAAGGCCGAAAAGGGGTTTGCTCAACTTAAGGCGCCTTCGCCTCTGCGCCCTCCTGACCAGACCGGGTTCCGAAAACCCTTCTTTCTGGAAAGGGATGCCTCCTCGGTTGGGGCTGGCGCAATTTTTACCAGAAGGGGCCTAAAGGAAGATGGCACCTGTGCTTTCTTCTCCAAGACTTTCTCCCCGCGGAGAGAAATTACACCACGGAGACCGGGGGTTGCTGGCTATCAACTAGCCCTAAGGAGTGGCGTTTCTTTTGGAGGGTCTCACTACCCCTCACCTTTATCCGACCAAAAAATCTTTAAACCTCAATGCCCAACGCCTCAACCCCCGTCAAACCCCGGTGGCCCTGTTTTCTCGCGTTCAAATTTCCCGATACATTTTCGCCACAGAGAAGAACCTCGGGGCGATGCGCTCTCCCGTGTCTCCGATGTGTTTTGGGGGAGGAGGCACGCCCCAGCATATAATTTCCCGAACGCCCGATCCGGTGGGTCCATAGCTCGAAAGGTTCCCCCCGGGAAAACTTTTTGTCTTCCTGCGCTCCGCTTTTTTAAATGGGGAACTGTTTCTTTTGGCTGGTCACCCCCGGGGCACGCAAAACCTTCCTCTTAATCTCTGTTTTTTATGGGCCAGAGTTGTAGGGGCATAAGGGTTTCGTGAAGTCCTGCTTCTTTGCTCGTAACAAGACTCCTCGCCACAAAAACCCCCGGGTTTGCTCCCAGCCGCTGCCCCATCCCTAGGGCCCCTTGGGGCTCATGTGGGGGGATTTCGTCAGGTCGCCTCCTTCTTCGGGCAACACGGGCAACCCGGGTGGTCGGGACCCTTTTTTTGAAAATGGGCCACTTTTATTCCCTTGCCAGGGCTCCCTCTGCCCCCCATTGGCCAACCAGTTTTTTCCTCCACTCTTTCCCCCTACACGGATTTTCCCCGCACATTGTCTCGGCGGGGGTCCAATTTGTGTCGGGTTCTGGCGGCCCCTCTGCTCTCTTTGCAGGTGAACCTCGTTTTTTCCGCCTACCCCCCGGCAGACAAACGGCCAAGTGGAGGGGGATCAATCAGATTCGGGGGGGCTATTTACGACATTTTGTTTGGGGCCTCGACGGATGAGGGCCAGTTCTTTTTTGGGGCGGAGTTTCCTCAACTCCTGGAGTCGGAATCCATTTGGACCTTTTCCCCATTTTTCACGTTTTGGGGCCCAGAACCCCCCGCCCTCCATTACCATTGTCTCCCATCATCGGATTTACCCCCGGCAGGACACTCTTCCCAAGATATGGTTCCCATTTGGAAACAGCCGCCAGTCTCTGCAGCATGCATCCGCACCCCAAAAGGTCCAAAGGGACAAAATAGAAGACCCTCCCCAGTTTTTTTTGCCTGGCGAAAAGGGTCGGCTCGGCCAGATTACCCGGCTGAAGACCCCCTCTACAAATTGGGGGCCCCGGGTACGTAGGCCCATTTAATTTCTCGCCCGCTCCCCCGGGCTGCCTACAACCCGGCTCCCACCCCCCAATCGTATTCCACTCCTTCCATTCTCCCTTGTTGAAGCCTGTGGTCCTGAACCCGTTTTTCCCAGAGGATCAAGCCCCATTTTCTAAAGCGGAGGCCCCAAAAATCTTCACGTAAATAATCCTAGACTGAAACCATAAAGGGGAAGGCGGTATTTCCGACGAACTTTGGAAGGATTTTGGTCCTGAGGAGAGATGTGGGAGCCGGAGGACAACATTTTGGACCGTGAGTTACTACAGAGATTCCCCCAGGCCGGGAAAAAGGGGGAGGGCAAAGGGGGGGTACTTGTTGCGTCCGGCGCCCGCGACCCCTCCTGCGGCACCGCCCAGCTCCCCCGGTCCCCGGCGGGGGCCCCCCGCCCCCGGGTGACGGGGGGCAGGCGCACTCTTTCCCCCCGGCGTGTCCCCACTTCCCCCGGCCCGTCCTTCTCCTGCAGTCCCCTGCGCCCGGGCGCGCGCGCCCCTGTGATCTAAAGGCGCGCCCCGGGCTCTGTGAGATTTAAAAGGGGGGCAGTGCGCCGGTAATTGGGAAATTTCCCCGGCACTGCCTCTATTTTCACCGGGGCGTTCCGCCCCCCCCTCCCGGATCTTTATGCCTTGCCTTTGTAAAGCGTTCCTTTTGTCTTCCTGATTACCGTGTACCGTCCCCTTTTCTTCCGTCTATTACCCTTCTTGCCCCTGCCCTGCCCCGCCTCCCTGTCCCGACCACGAACCATAGCTCCTGTCCTGACCCCCTGCCCCCCACTACGACCTCCTGACATTTGCACCACGCATATTCGGCTGCCCCCCGCAAGCAAGTCCTCAGGGGTAACGACCTGGTAGACTCCTGCCGCAGCAATCCATCCCGTTTGCGGCGGGCCCCTTTGGGGAAAAACCGGACCCACTTAATTCCATTCCTGGCTGGCTTAAAACCCTCGCTTCGGTGGGCCAGTGGATCCACTTCCGCGTCCGGGGGCCGAAATAGGGTTTTAAAAAAGAGGAGCTGAGCTCTGTGATATAGGTGATATAGGATTATATGATTTGAAGCAGAAAAAAAGGAGAAAGAAAAAGTGAAAGTCCCACTTACCCCGCCCACCTACAATGATTGACATTTTGCATTGTACATCACAACCTGCTCTTAAATAGGCAGCATAGTCCCCCTTACAAGTTGACTTTAAGCATAATGGTTACCAGAATGACAGTCATCCTTAAATTGTCCCCCTTATCTTCAATGACTCCCTAGATGACTGCCTACATCTCACAACCGTTGCATCTAATTATCCGGCACCGCAGAGGTCCTGTGCATTCCAGATTATCAGAATTTGACTAGTTATATTGATAAGGTATTCTGTTTATTGCAGCAATTCTCTTATTTTTATTTTAATCAAGATGCTTCATGAGTGAAGTTATCAGAGCGAATTTGTTTCCCCATTAAAAAGAAGCCAATAGAAAATGAAGCTGCAATCTGATAAGTTTATTAATGGAAGTATTCCTACAACTTCGCTATGTTTTCCTGATTATCAATAAAGCCGGCTTCTTAATGCTCTGTTCTCCCCTCAGTGTTTGCAGATTAGGGAGTAAATCTAGTGGATGGGACGCTCGATTTTACCTTGTTTTCCCTAAATTTTATAAATTTTTATTTTTTCAAGCCCATTTGACCTAGTGGGAATTTAATTGAAGTTATAATTACTCCCTTTGCCCCTGACCCTAAGCATTTTTCCCCATTCGATTTCCCAATCCTTAGATTCCGACCGGTCGCTGACTATTTTTTTAGACACCCATTTGCCAAGTCCTAATTTCAACGGGCAAATTTCCCACCCCTTTCCATACGTAAAAACCTCCATTGTATGGTTAATATGTAGAGTATAAAACCCCACCACCAATTTTAAAATTAAAATCAATTTTTTAAAACCCCCAAGAGCTGCAATTTTTTTTAACTGTAAAAATGAGAATCTAAAACAAAGTAAAAACCCCAGTGAACAAATAAACTGAAAAATACAAAACCCAAAAACCCTTTTTAAACATATTTACAATTTGTCCCGGGGTCCAGCCCCAAACCCAACCCCTTTCATTAAAAACAAACACACCCCCCTTTTTTTTTTCTTTTTAAAAATATTAAAACTATTTTACAGGAACCCCCCGGGGGGGGGGGGGGGGGGGCGGGGGGGGGGGGGGGGGCCCCCTTGTGATTACCTCAACTTTTTTTAAACGTTAATACATTTACTATAAAAAAAAGTTTTTCCCCCCTTTTTTAAATTTTTTTTTTTTTTCCAAAGCCCTTTAATTCTTTTTTCCCAAATTAAAAACCCCCCTGATCACTAGGGCCCAAAACCCCCCCCCAACCCCTAATATATCCCCCCCAAGTTTTTCCGTGGTTTTTTTCTTTTTTTTTTTTTCCCTTTATAGTCCAAAAAGTCTTGCCCCTTAATGTTAAAAAAATTTCCCCCTTTTTACACCCCTAAATCTCTAAAACCCAAACCCCCCCCCCAACCAAAACTATAAAACCGCCAATTTTTTTTCTATTATTTTTTTTATTCCTTTCTTCTAACTATATCCCAATTTTCAATATACATATATACAAATATACAAATATAAAACATACTAAAAAACCATAACCCACATTTCCCCTAAATCATAAAGCTGAAAAACAGAAATGGGTAACCCCAGAAAAAAACCCCGAGACTCCCGGTTCGGTGTCCCCAAAACCTTTTTTTACCGTAACACTTGGTAGTTGGGTCCACAAAACCAAAGCAGGCGATGATAGCTAAGCCAAAACCCCGGGAACAACTAATTTCCCCCCGGGGTTTTTACCCGAGCCCGCCCCAAAGGGGGGAAGGACTTGCTGCGGCTTGAGGTACCAGGTCGTCCCCCCTTTACGTTTACTTGCCTGCGGCGGGAAACCGAGGTGCACGAGGGACAAAAACGTAATCCAAGAATCTTTGTGGGGGGCAGGCCCGTTTTGGTCAGGGGAGGCGGCAATGGTTCCCTGGTCGAGGGCAGGGGATAAGGTCAGGGCAGGCGGCAGAGGGCGGGGTCGAGAAACTAGCGAAGGGGCCCGGGGACAAAGGCAAGGCTAAAAAGACTAACAGGGAAACCCTTTTTTCCAAAAGGGACGGGGGAACAAAGAACCCGGGGGAATTGGGCTTGGACTTAAACTTAAATAAAAGACGCGCCCGTTAAATTTGCCCCAATTACCGGCGCACTTGTCCCCTTTTAAAATTTTCATGAACGGGCCGCGCCGGGAGGGCGCTAGGGGCCCCCGCACCCGCACTCCGGGCCCGGGAAAGGGGAAAAGCGGAGCAACGGGAGCGCGGTTTAGGTGAGGAACGGACGG
>JAODAL010036384.1:0-41748 GCA_025379985.1 Phyllomedusa bahiana
ACCGGGCAAAACCCCCTTTTTGAATGCGCTTAAATAGGGCATCAAATACCTAGAAATGATATGCAAATGGGGCCCCTTTTTTGGGAAAATATCCCCTTAAATTTTGGCACATTAAATATGTTATACAAGGAAATACCACTTTCCAAATTTTTTTTTGCGGGTTTATTTTTTCGGGGGAAATTATACTTTTTGTTTAATGGCCTTAAAACGGAGTGAAAGGCCTTTTTAAAAGTCGCCCTAAAGTTAAAGAAAAAAAAAATAAAAAAAAAGTTTGATATATTATATATATATATAAATATAGTTCAAAACCCCTCCCCTTTCCCATTTTAAAAAATTTAAAAAAAAATAAAAAAAATTTTGAAACAATTTATTTTAACTGCCCCCTTAAACCAGCCCAATTTTTATTTAAATAAAATTCCGAAACGGTTAAAGCGGGTAAATAAAAAAAAAAATCAATTCCAGAATTGCAATTTTTTATTTGCATTTCACCCACAAAAAAAAAGGAAAATAAAAAGCTCAAAATTGCAGATTTCCAAAAATTGGTACCATAACCATCACACAGCTCTAACCAAAAGAAAAAGTTTTTTTGGTCTCAAAAAAATGGGGGTTGAAAAAGCAAATGTTTTTTAAAAGAGATTTTTTTTTTTTTAAAGAGTAAAACTTTAAAAAAATATAAATTTAAAATGCCCTGAATAAATCCCAAACCCTCAAAATGCAAAATTTTAAATTCCCATTTGAAAACTAAAACAGGACTTAAATTAAAAAAAACCCCTTTTACGGGGGCGTGGCTAGGCGAGGGTTTGAGTGGGGAAGCACGGTGCCTAAACCCTCCTCGTTCCTCAGCATTTTGACGGGCCCCAATTTTCATGCTATAAGGGGGAAAAGCCCGGCAAAAAAACAGAAGCCTAAGCTCCCCTCCGCCCCAGCCCAGCAGGGGGAATAGAGCATTTTTCCTGTCCAAAAGACCTCAGACACCGATCCCCCCCCCGGGGCTGAACCCACAGCAAAAAGGGCCCCCGCCTCGTGCTGACTCCCAGGGCCGCCCGGGCAAACCCCCCCCTGCTCTCGGGAAAACCCTCCCTCACACTTCGTCTCCACAGATGGGGGACGCCCAAACAAAACCCCATCCCCCCCTCACCTCGGGAGAACCCCAAAACCGCCGGATCACAGCCCGCGCCCAGAAAAAGGGAGGCCCCAACGGCAGCCCCCGCTCAGCGGGGCTTCATGACGGGGGCCTGAGCATCGCCCCCAATTTTCCCAGCGACGTGCGGAAAGAGGCGCGAGGACATCGCTGCCCACGTCTCCTCCCACAACAGATAAGTGCTGGCGGGCCCCCAATTTTTAACCCCCTCACTGATTTCCTAAATTTGGGCCAGGCAGGGGGAAACACAAAGGGGGCCCCCATAAAAACCCCACGGGGCCCCCCTCTTCCCAAACTTGGGGTCCTCTGATTCCCAACCACAGGGGGCTCGCCCCACCACGGGCCTCACAAATACCGGGGCCCAGCTGGCTCCATACCCCCTTGTCAGGGGGACCCCCCCGCTGAAGCTCACATAATGCAGTGGGGATTTTCTGCACACCTGAATGCCTCTGGGAGATACAACCCCCTTTTGGGGCCCATAATCCCCGCCGACTCACCCCCATGGTCCAGGGGGTCTTCCGGGGGTACTTCCCCGCTCCCCAAACCCAAAATTTTGGCCCTTCACTGACCTCCTCGCCACAGGGAAACCAAACCAAAATCCCACTATTTGGTAAAACACGGGCGGGACATGCCACAACATCCCCCGGCACATATGCCCAAACCAGTTTAGGGGGCATCCCCCCGATATTTTGTTTCCGGGGGGGCAGCACCACCCTGAGCAAATTGTAGACCCTCTCCTCCATTCCCAAATTTTCGGGACCCAACTCTGAAGAAAAACCCCGGGACTCAAGCAATTTGGAGCAGTTTCCCTCAACCACCCCCCCAACAAGAGATAAAAATTTTTTCCCCATGCCAAGAAAATGCCCCACAGTAAAAAACAAAATTTTGGCAAATTTCCCCCGCACGGAGTTTTTTTCTATACACACGAAAGGGGACGACCCTTGACCGGGGCGGGGGCGAAAAACCCTCCTTTTTCCTACCCGGTCTCTGAAAGCCCCCGACCTTTTTCCATTCAAAATTTGTTTTGGGCAGCAACATCTCGATGAAAACGAGAATCGCACAGGAAAATAATCTGCGAAACAGAGGGCCCCCCCAAAACCTTTCCCAACTCGGTTTTGTTTACCGCCCCGTTTTCTACCATCTTTAAACGCCCTTTTAGGTCGTCCACGACAGCTCATGGGAAATCGACAGGGTCATAGGGCTTTGAGGCCCCCAAATTTCCTGACGACCCTAGACCGCGACTTAATATCCCCCGGGGTGCATTTCTTTACAGAAAAGGGGAGGAAAATTCTTTATAAACCCAAAGGGGGCGGAAATAAATTGACCCAATAAAGGACCTCCCCACCCGGGATCCTCCGGGACTTTTTCCATTTTTGCCCGTTAGAAACAAAGAGCCGCTCTCAACCCCCGTTGGATACCCTCCCGACCCAAAAAATATTCCTTTCCCAAACGGGGGTACCCCTTTTGCCCTGCACTTTGGGTCTCACAAACAAACCCTAAACCTTTCCGTTCCCCAAAAGGACATTCCCCCCCGCTCTGAAGGCCCTTCGCATCAAGTCCCTTTAAAATTCCCGGTTTGGGGCCCACACGGGCCCTCTTTTTTCTTCCAGGCCAATACAGGGGAAAAAAGATTTTTTCCTTGAGGCGGTTACCTCATCCAAAAATACACCACCGGGGGCAAAAAACAATCAAAGGCCCCAAAAACCATCCCAAGGCGCTCTCCCTAGCATGCCCTTTTTAAAGTGGGGTCCCCCTGCCCTCTCCTGTGGCCCCCCCCCTTTGTTTGTGGAATGGGGCTCAATTTAAACCTTTGTTTGGACAAAATCCTTTGGGGTTTTTCCCCCCCGTTGGCATTTTAAACCTGCACTAAACCTCTTTTGTGTCCATTTCAAAATGAACTTATAGGGGTTCACGAAATTTTTCCATTTTTTAAGGGAACATTTCTGTTTTCCTTTTTTTGCTAACTCATGGCCCCGGCTGCTTAACTACATTTTTCTTTTCCCCTTGGTAACGAGGTGCTCTCCTCTGAGGCCCTGGGGCACAACTACTTTTCCCCCAGTAGGGAACCCCTCCCCGGTTTTATTACGGGGCCCGGGTTTTCCCTGTTTTAAACCATTTTTTTGTTTTTGGGGTAATACCCGCAGGACCCCAGTACCTGCTTTTTGGGTTTCTTTAACCGTTTGTATGAAAGGTTTGGGTTTTTTTCCCCCCCTTGTGCTTGTTTTTTTGTGGCCCCCACCCCCTTTTTCCCAACCCCTTCCCCCCCCTTTTTTTTTTTTTTTCCCCCTTTTTTTTTTTTTTTTTCTTCCTTCCCCCCTTTTCCCCCTCCCTTTTTTATTTTTAGGGTTTGGGCAGAGGACTTTGATTACCCCCAGAAAGGGCCCAAACGGTTTTCGTTTTCCCAAATTTGGACCTAAGCATCGCTTCCTTCAACCCCAAAGGGGCCTAAAACCCCAGAGAAGAGGCGAAATTTCCCCTCCATCAATTCCACCCCCATTAAACCCCCGAAAATTATGTTTTCCAAGAAACGCATTTTAAAGGGTGGGATCTGCCCCGACCATCAACACGGGCACTACAACCTCTTGGCACTTTGCGGATTTCCAGGGGCCAGGTCCGGGGGATTTTGCCATAAAAAATCCACCGTTCACTACCCCCACCGGGTCATTGACTGCTTACAGACCCAGAAGTTTCGGAAAACCCTTATCTTATTTTTCCCCTCCTTTGGGCCGGCCGGGTCTTTACATTTTGAACACAAAAGCCCCCAAATTTGGGGACCAGGCAGGTTTTTTTTGAGACACTGATAGAAATTTCTCTTCCGTTGATCAAGGGCCCCGGTGAAACTAGCGGGGACTTCAATTTTCACGCGGCCCCAACCCCTAGAAAAAACTCGCCCGGGGAAATCAACTTTTTTCGTACTCCCCCAAAAAGAGGAACGGGAGGGTTTCTCCTCCAGTTTTTCAGCCTGTGATCCCGGGAGAACCCAAACCCCCCCCTTCCTTAAGGATTACCCCCTTTTTACCTGCTCCTCACGGCTCGTATAGCCGAAAAGACAACAAAAAGATCCAGCACTCGCCCCCCCTGGGTAACCCCACCTCCACCCCGGCCCCCACCCTGTGGTCGGAAAACCGCCCGGTGTTCTGTTTCCCTTTCCCAATCCCCTTTTTTCAAGAGAAAGAAATGGGTTTGGAAGCTGAACAAACCCCCCCCCCCCCCCCCCCCCCCCCCTTTAGATCGGCCGTGTGTGGCGGATGTCTCGGTTAAAATCCCCCAAATTTTTGTAGCAAAACCATGCCAATCCCCCAAAAAAAGCCTTTTTCAATGGGGGGCCCCTCAAATTGGCTTGGGGGGTTCTATTAACAGGGTTTTCCCCGACTTAAAAAGGACAAAGCGGCCACTCCTCAAAAGCTTTGGGCTAAAATTTCCCCCCTTTAAAAAGGGCCTCTTTAAAAAGCCCTCTCCCCCCAAAAACCCCTTGGGGAGTTTCGGGATGCACTTTTTGGAGCCCGGGCGTTTTCTGGGCTTCGTGGGGCCGGCTACAACCCCGATCTTTCGAGAAAAACCCTACGAATACCCCAAAAAAAAAGCGGTGGGAGCTGGCCAGGGCTTTCGCCCCCAAAGTTTGCGCACTCCCACATCGTTTTCCCATTAAGTCTCCCCAAACACGTGGCGCATTTCCCGGGGGAAATTGCCAGCCCCTTTTCACCTTTTATTCTAATTTGTATAACCTACCATCTCCCCCCCATCCTCCCACTCTGCGGTTTTTTCCCCACCCCTCACTACTGCCCAAAAATTTTTCCAGCCTCGGTTTCACAATCGTTAGAAGAACCCTTTTCCGCATTGGAATTTAAGGCCCCTTAAAAAGGAACCCCTCCCGGGGGGGAAAAGCCCTGGGGCCCAAAGGGTTTCACGGCAAGTTTTTAAAAACTTCCATAAAACCCAAATTTGCCCCCTTCTATTTGGCCCCCCAAAAACCCCTGTCTTTAAAGGAAAACCCCCCAAAAACCCCCCCAAAACATGTTGGGGCCAATTTGGGCCCCCCTTCCAAACCTGGGAAAAAACCCCAATTTTTGGGCACTAAAAACCCCCATAACCTTATTTAAACGTGGAAATTTTTAAATCTACGCCAAAATTTATCGCAAAGGCTCAACCCTGTTTGGGACAATCATCCCCCCCCAAACCCGGTGGGGCTTCGCCCGGGGCCGGGGAAACGCGGGACAACACGCTTAAAACTTAAAGGACATTATCCACCCCCCCCGTTCCCGGGGGTCCCCCTAAAGGTCCTCTTTGCTGGATGCAAGAAGGCCTTTGATCGCAAAAATCGTGGGCCTTTTCTTCATCAGAACCCCTCTCCCATATAGGTTTTAGGCCCCGCCCTTCTGTCCAAAATTTCGGCACTTTTACTCCTCACCTTCGGCACGGGTCAAGGTTTAAAGGCTCCTTTTTCCACCCCCTTTAAAATCCCCCAATGGGAAATAGACAAGGGTTTTCCCTTTATCCCCGCTACTATTTTCCCTTGGGGAAAGGAGAGCCTAAAAGGCATCCTCAGAAAACGAACTCCGACATCAAGGGGATCCGTATTGGGGAAAAAAAGGGGAAAACCCAAAAGGTTTTTGGGCCCTTTTCGGAAAAAACCACTGACTATATCACAAATCCCCCTTTTATCCCTCCCATTGCTGTAGGCGGGGAAAAAAAGGACTTCGGTTTCTGGGCAAATTTCAATAAACTTCTCCAATCTGAAAACCCTTGGAGTTTTCCTCCCAGTGCAGGAACAGGCCCTTTTGCAGTCCTCCTTCCCCTTTTAAAGGCCCCCGGGGAGGCTCTCTTTAAACTTGGGGTCCGGATCACCCAGGAAATTTCAAGCTCTTTTAAACAATTTTATCCCAAATTTTGAACAAAAAAAAAAGACCGGATTCCTGGCATGGGAGGGGAAATGGCTTGGGGTTTGGGGGAATAAATGTGGGTCAAAATTTACAGTGCTTTCGAGGTTTTCCCGTTTCTTTTCCAAAATAACCCTTAAACCCCCCCCCGGGCCCTTCCCTTTTGGAAGAGAATTAAACAGTGCTTTTCCCCCTCCTTTTATCGGTCCAAAAAAGGAAAACCGAGGGTAGCGTAAAGATACGCTTTCAAAAAAAAGGAAGCCGGGGGCGCAGTCTTTCCCGATTGCAGAAAGTATCACCTTCCTCGGGTTATGCTCGTTACTTTGGCCCCCCCTCGAATCGAGGGGATAAAAATTGGGTTTTTCCCTGGCGGAAAACTTTGGGGTCCTTCGTCCGTGGCCCGGGGCTCCCCGGGTCGACCCCTCTCTCCGCGTTTGGGGCTCCTCCTCAAACTGGTGGAACCGACATTGTCCACTCTCCTACTCGCTTAGGGAACCCCCCCAACCTCATTGATCTAAGGGGCCATGTTTCCCCATCACGGGTAATCCGACCCTTTCCCCCCAGGCCCCCTCCCCCAAGGCTTCCTGAGCGGCACCAAAAACGCCCCTCTACGCTTTTGTCATTTTTAGTCCCCAGGGGGGAAACTAAAAAACCCCTTGTTGGGAAAACCCAAAAAGGGGAAAACGGCCCCAGCTGGAGCCCCTTTTCCATAAAAATACCAAATCCCCCACTTTGTCAATCGAACAAATTTCCCAAAGGGGAAAATTTTTCCAGGGCCCCTTACAAACTTTCGAGGAAAAAAAACCCAAAACTGTCCCCCCTCTGCTGCGAGAAAATTTTATTTTTCCGGGGACATGGGGTGGGCCCCCCTCTGCCCCTTCAACATCACTTCCCTCCTTCCCGTCACACGGGAGACTGATTTGGGGCTCCCTTCACCCTGGCCCCAAAAAGGGGGTTGCTTCAAAATCACTCACAAAGCCCGCTAAACGCTTCCCAACCCGGAGACCCCGTTTTTAAGCTCCCGACCCGGTTAAAAGGGGTCCCCCAGTCTTTCACCGTTGGGAAACCCCCCTCGGGCCCCGACACCTTTCTGGAGAAAGCGAGAAGGGGGAAGGGACTTTTTCCCAAAGTTTTTGGGGGGGGCGCCCACAAAAAACAAAGCTTCCGGAAACCATTCCCTTGAGGTGATCGAGGAGGCAACCGGGTTTTTTTCCCCAAACCGGGAAACCGGGGGCTTTTTCTTCCTTTCCCCTGTTTCCCAAGCCCGTTAAAAAATTTTTAAAAAGTCCCCTTTTTAAAACATCTGCTACAAACCCCCTAAGACCGTGGTGCCAAGGAGGGGAAAATCAATTTCCCCCCCCATCCCTTGAGGACTGGTTTGGGGGAGATCACTTTATCCAACAATGGGGAAATGATTTCCCAAACCCCCCGACAAGCGCATTAAAAATTTTAAAAGAACAGGGGGGCCCCTTTGGGACTCCCAAAACAATCTTTCCGTTTTACCTTTTCCCTTTTTCATTTTGCGGCGTTTTTTCGCTGCACCTGGCTCCCCCGGCTGGCCCCTTTGGGGAGGGGACAGGATGATCCCCCTTTTTTTCCCTTCTCCCCCCCCCCCCCCTCTTTTTTTTTTTTTTTTTTTTCTTCCCTTTTCCCCCCCCTTTTTGTCCCCCGTATTTCCCTTTTAGGGGCTCCCTTGTCATAATTTTTCCCTTCCCTTCCCGTATCGTCTCTCTCCCCTATTTTATTAGCCCCCACCAACTGGGTACTTTAACCAGACCGCATAAGGGGTCCAATTTTTTTTCTATGTGGCCCTCTTTTTTGGGGATGCTCCCAATTTTTCCCTAAGATTATACATGTTTTTTTTTTATTAACGAAGTAATGTTTTTATTTTAATAGGTAATGTTTTAATACCTTCTTTTTGCTCATTTTCAAAGTTTGAAAAATGTTTGATTGTTTTAAAAAGTCATTGTTTTTCAAAAAATCTTCCCCTTTAAATTTTAAAAAAAAAAAAATGAACCCCAAAAAAAATGGACTTAAAAAACCCCTTTTTTTTTCATTTTTACATCACAAAAAATTTTTTAGGGTTTCCCATTACATTTTACCCCGTACTTTTTCCCGTAAGGTTTTAATGGAAACCCTTTTAAAAAAGGGCTCTAGTTTCCACAAAAAACTAACCTCAAACTCTACATTGGCGGAAAATTAAAAAAAATTATGGCCTTTTGAAGGCAAAGGGGGTTAAAAAAAACCCAAAAAAAAAATCCCCAAAAAATCCTTTTAAAATTTTAAAGTTAAGACGATAATTAAAAAACAAATTTAAACCCAAATTCACACATACACACACATGGGCCAAGCAGACACATTTTTCCCACACACTGTCACCATTACAAAAAAAGCACTGACAGTAGAAATCAATAATATATATTTCTTTGTGACAATGGCTCCTGTTAGGGAGTGGAATCGACATGACACTTCATTTTCATTGCTTCCAAAGAAGCGTGTAAAAACCTCACCATGTGTGAACTACAACGAGGTTTTACATAGGAATCAATAAAATGAACTGGGGGCATTTTGGAAGCATTTTGGATGAGGTTTTGGGTGCGGAAACGCTCCTAAAACCTCGTCCAAAAACGCTGTGTGAACATGTCCTAAGAGTTTGAAGCAGGAAAACCAGGAGAGGCCAGGGAAAGGTCCCCACTCAAGATTGGTGCGTGTAGGAGAGTAGGCTCGGTTAGAGAAGCGAAAGGATTCAGCAGGAGGCCTGGGCCTAGTGGAAAACCCACTGCAGTGGTCAGGTAAAAGCAGTGAGGTGGGCTAGAGGAAACCCCTGGGGAACTGCATGGTTGGGGGTATGCTGAAGCTGCTGGATGCTGAAAACACGGGTGAACTGGATGTTTTGGAACAGTTGCTGGAAGACAAGAGTAAATGCCTTGTTTATCCCGATCCGTGTTGTATCTGTCAAGTTATTCAAGCGCCCCTGCACTACAGTCCCACACCGCACCTCTCCCCGCAATACAAAAAAGGACCTGAGGAATAAAAAGGGGAACCTGGAGGTGAGGGTAGTTTCCCAGGCAACGGCAAGTTCACCCCATACCCCTCCCTTGCTGGTAACAAGGGAACCTTTAGGGTGCGGGTGGTTGCCACAGACAACGGGAGGGTTTCAGTTGGGCACCGCCACTTGTCCCCGAAAACCCCCCCCGACCAACATCCCTGGTATTTTACAGCACCATGCCACACTGCAAAAAATGTTCAGGAATGGTTTGAGGAGCATCACAAAGACTTGGCCTTCAAACTCCCCAAATTCCAATCCAATTTAACATTTGTGGAACATGCTGAAAAACAAGCTGATCCATGAAGCCCACTCACATTAGAACTTAAAAGGGATGTGCCACCAATAATATTTTCACTTATCCATCATGGTCCCCCCACCCAACGCTAAAACAGGGGTTCTGAGCCCCGTCCTTAATAACTGCAACTCACCATTTAGGGAAAGGGTTTGAATAGAACATGGCCAAACAAACGCACGCTGCCCATTCAGTCTATGACTGACAAAAAAGCAATTGCTATACCCCTATCTCCATCGTTTCCTAGAAATTGAATGAGCACCGATATGCAAAGTTTGACCATGCTCTGTTCAAAGCTTTTTTTCTTTGCACGAGCACAGTGTGGAAGAATGAGGGTGTAAAAAACCCCCGTTTTTGAGACGTGGGGGTTTCCCGTGGTGGGACCCCCCCCCAAAAATCAACATCATCCATCCTTCGAATAGGGGAAAATTTCCCCTTTGGGGGACAAACCCCTTTTTAAAGGGTCTGCCCCGAAAAATTTTGGGGGCAATACTACAGAAAGCCTTCATAGGTTTTTGGCAAAGTTTTATTGGGTTATGGTTTCCCGTCCCGTTTTAATTGAACCTACAAAAAGCCCAAAACAGGGGGGTTTTAAAAACTGCATTGATTCTGTGACCCCCTGAGCCCGTGAAAAAAATTAAAACTCCCCACGTCGAAATCCCCAAAAAAAACTTTATGTATCTATCATACCTGAAAAAACTTTGAGGGCTCTCGGTTTTACATTTTCTTGATCAAAAACATGTTTTAAGGGGTTTTCCCACGACTTTCAAGTTGGGGCTCAAAACCGGGGATCCTATCCCATCTTTACCCTCAAACGAGCCAAAACAGGGGCCTCTCCCGGGTCACCCCACCTCCATTATTCAGAGAGAAAAAAAAAAAAAAACCCCCAAATTCAAAGCGCCCCTTCTTAAAGACAGCCTTGAGAAATGGGGGGGGAAAAAAACCCAAAAATGGAAGCAAAACCCCCTTTCCCTTTTAAAAAGGTTAAAATCCCAAAGTAAAAACCCTTAAAACTAAGTTTCTGCACACAAAAACATTTTCTGAAAAAACGATGCAAACCCCGGGTGCCCCTGGCAGGGGTGCGGCCCCACATGTTAAATTTTACATGAAAACCCCACGACCGCCGCCCCGGGACATTTTGCAAAAAAAAGGGGAAAACCAAGTCAAATTTCCCCAAAGAAGGCCCTTTTTTCTATCCCATCATACAAAGAAAAAACCCTTTTAGACCCCCGGTTCACATATCTTGCAGAACATGTTTAAGCTGCCCCCGACTTTCAACGTGGTCTCAAAACGGGCGTCCTAAACCTATCTTTAAACCATCAATGAGCCAAAATCAGGCCTCTCACTGGGACCCGACCCCATTTTTAGGAGGAAAAAAAAAAAACACCCAAACCCGCAAAGCTCCATTCTTAAGAAAAGCCCTTTGGGGTGGGCGGGGACGAAACCCCCAAAAAGGAAGCACCCCTTTCCCTTTTCCCTATAGGTTAAAAACAATGTACACCAAGGGATAAAAATAAGTTTTTTTGCACACAAAAAAAATCTCTGAAAAAACTTAATCAAACCTGGGTCCCCCTGGCAAAGGGGTGCGGGAACATGTAATTTTTACATGTACACACCTACCCGCCCCCAGCGGCAAATTTCCGCAAAAAGGGGAAATTTTCACTACCTTAAAAACCCTAAAAAGCAATTTTTGCTATCTATCATAATGAAAAACTTTGAAACTCTCGGTTCCATTCTTTATAAACATGTTTAAAGCTGCCCCCGACTTTCAACGTGGTCTCAAATCGGGCCGTCCCATCCAAACTTTAACCCCTCAATCGCGCCAATCAGGGCCCCTCACTGGGGGCACCCCACCTCCCTTATTCAAAGAGAAAAAATAAAAAAACCCCCCAAACCCGCAAAGCTGCCCTTTTTTATGGGCAGCCTGGGGGGAAGTGGGGGGGGGGGGAAAAGAAACCCAAAAAGGAAGACCCCTTCCCTTTCCAATTTTTAGGTTAAAAACAATGTACACCAAGTATAAAAAGTATTTTTCTGCACACAAAAAAAATCTCTGAAAAACGTATGCAAAACCCGGGGGGGCCACTGGCAGGGTGCGGCACAAAATGTAATTATTTCATTACAAAACACAGACCCCCCGCCACGGCCCCATTTTTTGCAAAAAAAAAGGGCCCAAAACATACGTCGAAAATCCCCAAAAAATAAAAAATTTATGCTAAACTATCATACATGAAAAAAAATTTGAGACTCTCGGTTCACTTATTTGATAGAACATGTTTAACTCCCCCAAATTTCCAAAGTGGGCTCAAATTTGGGAATTTCCCATCCCCTTTTTTTCCTCTCAACGAGCAAACAGGCGTTCCCTGGGGCACCGACCTCCCCTTATTCAGAGAGAAAAAAAAAAAAACACCCAACCTGCAAAGCGGGCCCCTTTTATACCCGCCTTTTGGGGAGGGGCCGGGGGCAGAAAACCCCAAAAAGGAAACCCCCCTTCCCTTTTTCCCTATGGTTTTAAAAACAATGTACACCAAGGGATAACTTTTGTTTCTGCACACAAAAAAATCTTTAAAAACGTATTTGCAAACCTGGGGGTCCAATGGCAGGGGGTGCGGGGAAAACATGTAATTATACCCTGTACACAAACAACCCCGCCGCGCACATTTCCGCAAAAAGGGCAAAAACCAAACGTGAAAAAACCCTAAAGAGCATTTATGCAAACCAAACATACATGAAAAAACTTTGGACTCTCGGTTCACATATCTTGATTAGAACATGTTTTTTAAACTGCCCCATTTCAACGTGGTCTCAAATCGGGCAGTCCTATCCTAACTTTACCTCTCAAAACCCAGCCAAACAGGGGCCCCTACTGGGCACCCACCCCCCATTATTCAAGAGAAAAAAAAAAAACACCCAAAACCCGCAAAGCTGGGCCCTTTTTTGACAGCCTGTGAGGGGTTGGGGGGGGGACCCCGAAACCCAAAATGGAAGCCCCCCTTCCTTTCCCTATAGGTTTAAAATAATGTACACCAAGTATAAGTAAAAGTTTTTTTGCACCAAAAACATCTCTGAAAAAACTAAAGCAAACCTGTGGTGGGAATGGCAGGGCTGCGGGAAACACATGTAATTATACATGTACCCAAAAACCCGACCGCCCGGCCCCCGCACACCTTTCTGCAAAAAGGGAATACACTAAATCGAAATCCCTAAGGAAAAGCATTTTGGGTATTTTATCATAAAATGAAAAAAAATTTGAGGGTCTCGGTTTTACATATCTTTTTAAACAAACATGTTTAAAAACCCCCGACTTTCCAAAGTGGTCCCCCAAGAAGGGCATTCCCCATCCTTTCTTTACCTCTCAAACGAGCCAATTCCCGGCCCCCCCAATGGGGCACCGAACCCCCATTTTTCCCCGAAAAAAAAAATAAAAAACACCCCAACCTGCAAGCTGCCCTTCTTAAAGAAACCTTTGAGATTGGGGGGGGGAAAGAAAACCCAAAAAAGGAAGCCCCCTTTCCCTTTCCTTTTAGGTTTTTAAAACAATTTTTACACCAAGTTTAACGTTTTTTTAACACAAAAAAAATCTCTGAAAAAACGTTTGCAAAAAAGGGTGCCAAATTGGGAGGGCGGGGGCCCCAATTAATTATACATGTACCAAAACCAAAAGACCGCCGCCCCGGCACATTTTTGCAAAAAGGGCAAAAAACACTACGGGCGAAATCCCCAAAGAACATTTTTGCTATTTTCATACAAAAAAAACTTTGAGACTCTCGGTTCCCAAATATTTGATCAAACTTTTTTAAGTGCCAAAAACTTTCAACGGCCCAAAAATCGGCAGTCCACCTCTCTTTACCTCCAATCGACCAATCAGCGTCTCAGGGGTCCCCCGACCCCCTTTATTCAGAGAGAAAAAATAAAAAAACCCCAAACCTCAAAGGCCCTTTTATACAGCCTGTGGAGTGGGCGGGGACAGAAACCCAAAAGGAAGCACCCCTTTTTTCCATATATTAAAAATCAATGTACACCAAGTAAAACGTAGTTTCTGCACACAAAAACATCTCTGAAAAAAACGTATGAAAAACCGGGTGCCCTGGCGGGCTCCACACATGTAATTATACATGTACACACCAGACCGCCCCAGGGGCATTTTTCGAAAAAGGGGGCAATAACAACGTCAAATCCCTAAAAAAGCATTTATGCTTCTATCAACAGAAAAAACTTTGAGACTTCGTTCACTATCTTGATCAGAACATTTTAAGCTGCCCCCGACTTAAAATGGCCCAAAATGGGCAGTCCTATCCTATCTTTACCTCTCAATACCCATCAGGCCTCTCAAGGGGCACCGACCCCCATTATTCAGAAAAAAAAAATAAAAAACACCCAACCGCAAAGCTGCCATTTTATGACAGCCGGGAGGTGGGGGGGACAGTGGAGGCCTGATTGGCTCGTTAAAGGGGTAAAGATAGGATAGGACCCCCCGATTTGAGACCCTTGAAATCGTGGGCAACTTAAACTGTTCTTTCAAATAGTAAACCGAGAGTCTCAAATTTTTTTTTCAGATGAAGATACAAAATCTTCTTTAGGGATTTGACGTGTGTTTTTGCCCTTTTTTGCAAAAAAAAAAAAAAAAAAAAAAAAAAAAAAAAAAAATGTGCCGCGGCGGCGGTCTGTGTGTGTACATGTATAATTACATTTGTGCCGCACCCCTGCCGTGGCACCCAGTTTTGCATACGTTTTTTCAGAGATGTTTTGTGTGCAGAAACATACTTTACATGGTGTATCATTGATTTTTAACCTATATGGAAAGGAAGGTGTGCTTTCCATTTGGGTTTTCTGTCCCCCCCACCTCTCCACAGGCTGTCATAAGAATGGCAGCTTTGCAAGGTTGGGTGTATTTTTAATTTTTCTCTCGAATAATGGAGGTCGGTGACCCTGGGAGAGGCCTATTGGCTCGATTAGAAGAGGTAAAGAAAGGTAAAGGAAACTGCCCGGATTTGAGACCACGTTGAAAGTCGTGGGGCTAGCTTAACCATTTCTGTCAAGGATATGTGAACCTGATAGTCCTCAAACTAGACATATCTGCTCCTTTTCATAGGGGCCGTTCACACTGCTTATTTCAACCGCGGATTGGGGCGCGTACTGCGCGCGCGGAAATGCGCTTCAGTACGCGCCAATCCGTCGCAGTAATTACTTAAGCCACTGTTCTCCATAGAGAACAGTGGATTTCCGTCGCTCCTCCCCGCTCGTACGATTCCATCCAGGCGGGAGAAACTGACATGCACAATATCCAGCGCAATAACTCACCGTGGACAATGTAAGACTAAGTGGTCCCCGTCGGGCCGCGCCCCCTCCCCGCCCCTTATTCAAGCCAGAAATAGCGAGCGCAATCCCGCATCGCACTTCCGTCATTAATAAGCCGATGAGAACACGGCTTAAACAAAGGGGATTGAGACAGCAGGCCAAGGACAGCCTCCCCCAGCAGTTATGTGCCATACCCATCACTATAAAATAGCCTCATTTTTTGTAATTTATCTGCCCATCACCAGGTATACATAGGTGAATGTTTTCTCTAATGTAAAGTTAACATTCCACCATCAGATTGAACAGATTACATACTGCTACATAATATACAACATCCTAAAGCCACGCATATGAGCCAAGAGAAGCTAGGACACAAAGGAAAGTTTTCAACCACATAACTCTTACTTTGTATATGTTTCTAGTAACAAGGATGAACAAAATCCTTTATAGCCCTAGAATGTAAATCACCCTAGAACAGTAGTGTCAAACTAATTATCACAGAGGGCCACATCAGCATTGTTGCTCTCAAAGGCCAACATGAGGCTAAAGTGGCTTGGGTAGGGTTCTCAGATCTGTGCCACACCCTGAGAGTTGAGTCTGAACCAGAGCAGGTGGATGTAGGCGTCCAGCACAAAAAATCCAAGATGCCACCTGCTCCCTGTGCTAGCGCCACCGCCTTAGGTAAGTGCTAGCTGCATGTATGCGGAAAGTGGAAGCCAGTCTTTCTGGCGTCCAGAACCTTGTCCATCCCCCTGTTACGCTGTTTTTAAGTTTCCTGATGGCCCCATCATAAAATTAATAGGTAGGCTCAGATTTGGCTTGCAGTCCTTGAGTTTGACACGTACCTTAGAATATAAAGATGAAATGAAAATTCTATTTATATATTATCAATACAAATTTTGGCAGTCATGTCATATCATCAGTCAAACCTGTACTGGTCAGTCATAGTGCTACATAACATTAACATCAGGTCTGTACCAGTTTCCCACAGCGATAGTTCTTCATTCCCTCATTTTCCTTTCTCAACCTCAAAGTCCATTAATGAGCACAATGATATTCTTAGTGGAATATTCCTGCTATATTTATATGTATGCTTGAGCAGTCTTCACCTAGGCTGGACAAAGGAACAATAAGCTGACACGTCCCCGAGTAAGCAGTTAAGCTGCAGCGTCCAGAGTTGCATTCTAAAAAGTCTAAAATATACTGCTATTATAGTTTTATTCCTTGTATGGGGCCTGTGTAGAATTTAAACTGCTAAAGAACAGGGGCCATATTTACTGCCAATACTGCCCAAGGCATTTCCATATTACGGCAGTTGCATATAAGAAACATGCTACATGCAGTTGGCCAAAGGATGCACAGTTTGGAAATACATCAATTTTATAAAATTGTGCGGCCATCCTTTTTTTTTGTTTATAGCTGCCCTTTTCATTGATATTTAACAGCTAATGGGGCATGGTGTAGGGGTACTGGTACTCACTGCCACACGCATAGAACCACAACACCCTTCTGTTTCACTCAGCTAATGCTAGTTTTGCTGCATGCAAAACTCTCTATGCTACTAGCAATATATAGCTAAGTTTCATGGGCATACTGTCACGGATGCCCCTGCACCTCTCGTCCCAGGGTCGTCAGGCGCATACCTGCCCTCGCTGCTGAGCTGCGCCCGCGTCCCCGCACGTCGGGTCGCGGGTTCGCTCGTCCCCCCTGCTGGTGCCCCCAAAATCACTAACCAGGCAATGCTGCTCTTCCTGCAGTCTCTGTCCCTCGGCGTGATGTCCCCGCTCCCCTAGGGCCCGTCGCGCCCGGCAAGTGTTAGATTTAAAGGCCAGCGCCACCGGTACTGGTTAATTGCCGGCCGCTGCCCCTATTATAAGCCCTTCCTCTCACTATAACCTCGCTGTATCTTTAGGTGCCCTTTCATATAAGAACAGTGTTTCCCCCCTTGGGAACAAGCCTTGTTTTCTGATATACCGTGTACCGTACGTTTGCCATCCATCTCTTACCACGAATCTTGCCGCCTGCCCTGACCTTCCATGCCCTTCCACGAACCACAAACCTTGCCGCCAGTCCTGACCTTCATGCCTGTCCCCGACTACACCTGCCTTCCAATTTGTACCCACGCTACCCTCGGCTGCCTCCGCAAGCAAGTCACTGCCGGTCTCAGGTAGAGACCTGGTAGACTCCAGCCGCAGCAAGTCCAACCCGCTTTGGGCGGCAGGCTCTGTGTGAAAACCGGGACTCTACTTAGATTCCGCTCACTGCGTGGATTACGCCATCGCCTGTTGGTGGCCCTTAGGATCCACTAGCTCCGAACCGTGACACATCACAAAGTACTGCATGCATGGAAAGCTGACAAGCGGCCTGGCACTCTGAGGTGTTGTGTTCTAAGTAGTGTTAGCGATTTTTATCAGACAAAGTTGAAATCGCAAGGTTTTTATAGGTGATCGACAATTTCCAGATCATGCGATAAATAAGTAAATCTGTGCATCAATCAATTAAGATCGCGCCTTTTTCGGCGCTTCCTGGTAATTTTTGGCATTGTGCCGGCCATAAATCAGATACAGAATTAGGAGCAGGGTGAGATGTGCGTGCGACGTCATGACTGGATGTGATATGGTTGCGATGGCTGGAAAATCACATGACCTCGTTTTACATAGATCACGCGATTCCTGTTTCAGCCTCAGTGTCTCTCAGACGCTCTAGGGATAGACCGGCGCTCATGCTGTGCCAAACAGCTCAGCGAAATTAGTCATTTCTGCACAGAGAAACCCCTACTATTAGCTGTGATCCTTCCAATTTAGTTAGATTAGAGATTTGAAGAATTTATGTAGTTAGCAGATAGAATTTAAAGCAAGCAACTACCGCTGAAAGATTTCACGCGTTGGGAGCGGGGGTGGGGCTCCCAGCGGCGAACACAGACCAGCTCTAGTCTATAAAGAACACGGAAAAAGTTCACCAAACTTAGTGTAGACATGTAGTGGACTATCTTTATTATTAACCAGTTTGCTAATAAATATTTCCTGGATATAGGGCAGCCTGAACTTATATGGGATAACAACAGCATTTTTCTAGTAACCTGCAGGACTCTTGTGTAGCTGCAAAACCTCCACTTTTATTATCAGTATACATTTCAGATAGGTGTTCAATTTTTAACCCCATTACACCTGTGACTGTTGATATATCCACCTTGCAGTTAAATACAAACCGCAATCTTGTAGTAACAGCACAGGTTGTTTGTTGCCAAAAATACGTGTATCGTACGAAAACATGCACAGAGTTACGAGTATGACTGTTTGCGCACCCAGCATTGTTCCATTGACAGCAGCATCTACGTAAATCTTTAAAACAGCAATTCTAATATTCACCCACATGAATTGAAAGGTGCAAAAAATAAACCGTTTATTATATTCAAAACATACATTACGTGGTTTTTTGACTTTTGCACCCCACATTGTTCATTGAGCAGCTTTTCTCGAAAATCTTAAAACCCAGCAATTCTATATTCACCACAGTGAATTAAAAAGGTGAAAAAAAATATCTTTTTATTATCCCAAAACATAACATTATGTTTTTTGATTTTTGCACTCCCCTTGTTCTTTGCGGACTACGTAAATCTTAAAACACAATTCTATATTCCCACAGGTGAATTGAAAGGTCAAAAAATATGTTTATTATACAAAACATAACAATTAGTTTTTTTGACTTTTCACACCCAGCATTTTTTCTTTGGCAGATTAGAAATCTTAAAACAGCAATTTATATTCCCCACAGGTGAATTGAAAGGTGAAAAAAAATACGTTTATTATACCAAAACATAACAATACGTGTTTTTTGGACTTTTGCCCCAGTCCAGATTGTGATAGTACTTGCTTTAAATTTGACCCGCAATTTTTTTTTTGATTAGAGGGATTTGAGAATAGCTGGTTTTGCCGTCTTTTAATAAGAGACTTTAAAACTATTCCCATCCTTCTCAAATTTTTTTTTTTGAACATGGAGGAAATCAGGGGTAAGGAGCAAAGGGGGGGAGCAAAAGAGGTAGGGGGTACGAAGAAGGGCCCCTTTCCGTCTGGCCAACACCAGCCGGATGTAGTTGCAGGAGTCGGGCCCTGTCAGCTGGGTCGGGGCCCTGTAAATTTAAAGTAACAACATCGTCCCCAAACTGCCCTTCAGTGTTAAATGCAACCTGCCTTTAGCAGCCCTTACCTCCCGTCCTCCGTCACGGCCACAAATGTCGTCCAGCATATCAGAACCGTCCAAACTGAAGAGCCCAAATGTCAATCGTGTACCCCACTGTGGAAAATCCATTGTCTGAAGCCTCTTTGATGACAAAATGGGGTTGGGTCAGAAGGTTTTAAAAGATCAAGGGATGATTTATGTCTCTGCGCCCATTTACGTTGCCTCAGGGGGAGTAAGGAACCGGTCAATCGGAAAAAACCCCGGGGGTCGAAAACGCTTGCAGTGCCCTTGTTTGGGACCCCAGCTTTGGATAAAATCGGGGACCCAAGTCACGGGGTTGGATGGAGTGATGATGTAGCATTGGGGACCCCATCCTGGTCTTTTCCGCAAAATTTTGCTTGCGAGCGTTTAAAAGTGGCGGGGAGAAAGACGATGGGGATTCAATACGGGGCCGCAAAAAAAAGGGAGGGGGCGGCCCCCAAAGAAGTCCCGGATTTGATTCCCCCACCACGGTCGCGCAAACCCCCCCCCCTTTATCCCCCGTAAAAAGTCCGGACCTCTCAACCCGGGGGCCTTTTTTTGGAACCCCTCTGATTCCCCCAGCGATGTCTTTGCCCCTTTTCGGTAAAGCAAAGTAAGGCAAAAAAAACCTTTAAAGGGTTAACCACACAACATTTTGTCACATGCAGCAAAAGCTGATTAAAAATTGAGGGAACACTTGCCAAAAAAGGCCAGACCGATCCCGGGCCCCCAACCACTGTCACCCCCTCTTTTCCCCCCGCCCCTCCCCCTCCCCCACCACAAGCGTTCCTCAGTGCCCATGTCTCTCAGGTCATGTCGGGGTCACCTCCGTTCGCCCCACCGTCCCCGAGTACCCCACCCACCGGGCCCCCATCCTACCATTTTCCCCTTGCCAGTTGACGACCTGCACGCGACCGGCCAGTCTAGCCCACCCTTCCCCTTCCAGGTTTGGGGGCAGAAAAACCTTTTTAAAACCCAACCCCCCAAACAAAACCCTGAATTCGGCATTGCCAGGTTTTGGGTTTGGGAAATGTTCCCTTTTCCCGTTGGTGGCAAGAGGGTTCCGCCACGCATGGCCTCGCCTCCCCCAATCCCAATGCGACGGGGCATTTCTTTCCAAAAAACCGCCCTGCCCTGGCAACCACGTGTCATCTAAAATTTCAAGCGCGTTGTCTGCATCTGTTCCGGAAAGCAATCTCCCCCCAAAACCATGGACTAGTAAGCACGGCCAAGGCCGCATTCTCGTGAAGTCCTGGGGGGAAGCTGGGTGGTTCTCTGGGGGGGAGGTGGCTTAGGGGGCGCCCCGCTCTCAAACCGCGGGGGGGGGGCCTTTTTCCCCCCAAGGTCCTTGGTGGCAATCCCGGGGGAAACCAGGCCGTTTAAAATTAATCTCCCTTTGGAGACGCCCAACCCCACGGTCGGGAGCTGTGGAGGCTCTCACAACGAACCGACCCGGGGCTGGGTGCCAAGAACCTTGTGCCAGGAAAGGGGGTTGTGGTTACGGGTTTTGAAATCTGTGGCCGCCTTAAGATCTTAGGCTGAGCACTCCCTTCCCTGGGCACATGTCATAAACCCTTGTGCCAGAAATTTCAAAAGAGCTCCCGGGTCGGGACAGCCTGCTAAAGAAGGCTCGAGGTCTGGTTGCATTTCCCGCCTTTCCCCCCCTGCTTGTCCCCCCCGGGGCTGCGTTGCAGGTCGCTCGGCCTCCCTCAACCGTCTCATTTTTGATGGGCAACACGCTGGAACCCACCCCCACATCCCCAGCATTGTGGGGAGCAGCGCAATGCCATTACGCGTATAAATTTGCACATGGCGGGAAAAGCGCGGTGCGGCCTGGGGGGCTGTTGAGCCCCCAAAGTGGGGGAGGGAAAGAGTCTGCACCTCCTTGCCAGTTTTGAAAAAGCCCCCAAAAAATGGTCAGTGCGACTCCCCTTGTCTCTGGCATTGTGGGTCTTAGTTCTGGAAGATGTTGGACATTTGAAACATCAGGCCCCGCCAGCGACGGAGGAGGGAGGGACACAGATGCAGACCGGAGCCTTTCCCAATCAAACAAAAGGGCCCAACATTTTCTAAAATTTTTATGGGTCTTCTTGGGGCAGTGGTTCGGGGGCCAGAGTAGTGCAAGGCGGCACCTCAGCTCTCAGGGTGCATATCTGAGGAAGTCGGGGCGTGTGAAGCTGTGCCGGGGGAAGCGGAGGAGGGGAGGGAGGGGGGAGGAGGATTCCTAGACACCGATGTCCCCCGCTTGGAAAGGGTTGGCGCGAAATTTTAGGCGATGAAGTAAGATAGTTTTCTAGGCCCCTTAAACCCGGGCTTTTGGGAACTCAAGGGTCCATCTTCCCCATGAGGCTTGGATGCTCCCTTTCCTCCAACTGATCCTCGCATTAAAGGCATCAAAAAAGAAAGTTATGGGGGCCCTCCCCCTGGATCCCCGGTACAAAAAAAAACTCAGCATTTCCTTCCACCCACCCAAAAAGAGGTAAAAGCAGGAAATGGAGACCTTTCGTTGATCAACTGGGGACATCTGTTGCGTCTGCTTCAAGTTCTTTAATGTCCGGTGGGAAAAACGCCCGGTGACAGAGTAGAGTGCCGTAGCCGTAGCGGCGGGCGGGGCAGCAGGCAAGGGGGCAAAGCCTAAAGGGTGACCTCTGGGAAATTTTTTTTACCACCTCACAAACGCATGCAATGCAGGCCACACAAACAACCAGAACCAGTTTGATATGGTGCACGACTATTGCGTCTAAACACCGATGTTTTGTTGTGGTTCCCAATCAATAGACTTTGCGTATCCCAAAAAGGCCCAATGGGCCCGGGTGGTGCCCCCCCCATGGGTGTTGTCCCGCCCAAGCCAGCGTCATTTGAGCGGCCTTAAACACAGCCGGAGGAGTCATTCAGACAAACGCATCCGCTTTTTCCCCAGATAATGTGGATCGTTTGACTTTCATCAAAATAATCAGGGATGGGTTTGATGATTTTGTGGCCCCAATGCCGAGGTCCGATTAGTTGTGGTCTATTTACATTCCTCTCCAAAAAAGAAATGTCCTTTTAAAAATTATTTTTAAAATATCATTTTTTGCTGCAATTTTTTTCTCAATTTTCCCAACGTTCATTTTGTGGTTTGCTGTGAGGAGACTAAAAGACACCCAAAGGGTTTCTGACAAAAACCATATTCCATTTATCACTTATCTTTAGAATTTTTCACATTGTCAATGGTTTTTGGGGTCATGTTGCCTCACAATTTTTTTAAAATGGTGGAAAACTATTTATAAATTTTTTTGGGCAGTTGCTGTATATCAGCAATAATCATGGTCCTTTGAAAAAATGTGGGTTCTAAGTGGGGTTTCTCCTTCACAATTTTTTCAGTGGCTGAGAAGTCATATTTATAATTTTTTTTGGGTTGTTGGTGAGATAAAGCTTAATCAGGGCCTTTGGAAAAGAAAAGGGCTTTAAGTGGCATTTTCCTTCCAATTTTTAACAGTGCTGAGAAGTCTTTTTTTAATTTTTTGGGGCATGCTGTTTTAAAAGCAGCAAAATAAAAAGGGCCCATTATAAAAATGTTGTTTTAATAGACATTTGTTCTTCACAATTGTCAAAAGTGGTTGGGTCATGTTTTTAATTTTGGGGGGGATTTTGCTGGAAGCAGCATACTCAGGTCCTATTATAAAAAAGTTTTTTCTAATAACATTTTTTCTCCACAATTGTCAAAAATGGCTCATGGGATGTTTGAATTTTTTGGGGGGATTTTGCGTGACATCAGCTATATACAGGTCCCTTTCTAAAAAAGTTGTTTCTAAAGACATTTGTTTTCACAATTATCCAAAATCTAAGGGTCACTTTGAATTTTTTGGAGGCTTTTTTCTGGACAGCAGCTATATACAGGTCCTATTTAAAAAATGTTGTTTCTAACGAATTTTTCTTCACAATGGGCAAGATGGCTCAAGGGTGATGGGGGTTTTTGTCAGAAACAGGAATAGGTAGGACCTGTTAATGGGGCCTATTAAAATGACTTGTTTTTTGCAAGAATTTAAAAATAGCTTCATCCCTTTATTAGACAACCCATTTAAAAACAATTAAAAAAAAAGAAACAAAGACATGGGGGGGATTCTCCCATTTTAAAAAAGTGTTTTCTAGAATTAAAATTAAAAAAAATTGATTTTAAAAAACTGTTAAAAAAAATTTTCTGAAATTTTACAAGGGGGTACAGGAAAACTTGACCAGATTTGGTTATTCAGAGGGCAGGAGTATGGAGCCGGCAGGAAAAAGTACAGAGACCCTTTCCCCCCAGCAGTTGAGTAAAATGAGAAAAAAGAAAAGCCCAAAATAAAGGGGACCTGGGTGTAACAGGAGCGTTAACCACCCTATTTCCAAGTGAAGCCCAAATTGGTCCACACTCACACGGAGCGGGGAAGGCTACCCCGGGAAATTGACTGTTACGGGAAGGTGGGGTTCTCCCCAAATTCGCACCTGCTTAGCACCCCTTTTGTTGCTGCGTCCAGGCATTTAACCTGGGTGTTAATAGTGACGGACCCAGCCTGGGGTCTACCGCACCCACTGTAACTCGGGCCCCGGGTCATGGGGCCAGGACAGTATAGTCAAGTCCATGAAAAAAAAAATGGTGGTTTAAAGACTCCCTTTTTCCGGGATTTTTAAATGTGGGGGGTCATGCGGTTTGGGGTATGCGGGCCGGGGCAGGGGTATTCAAAGTCCATTCAATAAAAGAGGGTTCAAATCATTTGCCTTCTGGGATTTTCAAATTTTTGGGGGATGCAGGTTTTTAAAGGGGCAGGCTGTGGTACAAAACAGGGAAAGTGAATGGTGTGTGATTTTTTTTCTGTGGCTTTTTTAACCCAAGTGTGTTTCCCAAGGGGTAGCCGTTCCTTGATGTTTGGATGTTATTTCAGCTTCTCCAGCCTTGTTTGGGGGGAATAATGAAGGTTGTTGCTCTCCCCCTAGATTTAAAGGTAATCGCTCATAACGACGCTCACTACGAAAAACCTTATGATAGCGGGGCCACTAACGATACGATTTTGATCTCGATAGCCAAAGCAATTTGTCAACACTAGTTTAACATGGAAATAAGAGTGCAGTTACCTACAGATGCTGTTTATGCCGCTAATTAGCACCATCTTTAAGCGAAGCCTCCATGTGTCAATAATAAAATGAAAATAACAAATACAAAAAATAGTTAAAAAGAAACCCTAAAAAGAAAAAGCGCAGCTCTTTTCTCTAACTTGGGGAAAGGGGTTTGATATTTTTCTTCTTTTTCTCATTTTTTGAGTTGCTCAACCTCTAGGTGGTGACCCCCCTACTAACCTTTTATTACTTTGGGTTTAAAAGACACTATTACCTATGAAATTGTGTGTTTAGTGCAAATTTTTAATTTCCTCCATGTGCGGACTAAAAGAATTGTATCTCTGTTTTCATTCACCAATCTGCCAACCAGTTAAAATTCCATGTTTTCAGCTTTATACATACTGTCTGTGATGTGCTGCTGATTTAGGTTGGGATTATCTGGCCCAACCATAATTTTGGGCAGCCCAAATCTAAATTGCTTCATCAAGGGACACAGAATTGACTAGGAGGGAGAGTTATTGCCACATAGTTATAACTCTCCCTGATAGTCATTTCTGTGTCCTTTGACGAAGCACGCAAGCGAAAAGCGCGTCAGGTTTTCTTCAGTGGGTAATTGTTATCATGTTTTGACCGTCTGTATACTGTGAACAATTCTTGATTTATGGCATTTATTACCTGATTATTTATATATTTTTGTTTATTACTAAGCATTGCACTTTAGATTTCTGTATATATTATGTTTAATGTTTGATTCATGTGTCATGTGTCACTTTAGTATTTATACCTTAGTTTATTATTATATAACAGGAAAAACTGCGACACTCCAAAATGCGGTGAAAAAAATCAAACGGTGTTTATTCCAACATGTCCACAGAGCAACGTTTCGACTCACAAGAATCTTTCTCAAGCCAGAAAGAGAAAGACTCTAGTGAGTCGAAACGTTGCTCTGTGGACATGTTGGAATAAACACCGTTTGATTTTTTCACCGCATTTTGGAGTGTCGCAGTTTTTCCTGTTATATGTATGAGGATTTGTGATGTCAGTCGAACATTGCAGGCACCCACATATTTAATTTTTATTTTTGAGTGCTGCTATTTTTCTGTTTTCTTAGTTTATTATTAAGTATTAGCACCTTAGATTTGTGCATACCATTCTATATGTATCACTGTTTTATGTATTTGATTGACTATATTGTTGGTTATTGACACTGATAGGGCACCTTTTCCTCTTTTTTTTGAGCCTTTGTTTTTGTTTGTATTTGATTGATTTTGTTACCTTGATCATGAGTTACTGCCAACTGTTTCTGGTTCTATTAGTCCATCATGTTTTTAACTTTTATTATACACTCACTGGCCACTTGATTAGGTACACCTGTCCAACTGCTCGTTAACACTTAATTTCTAATCACCCAATCCCCATGGCGGCAACTCAGTGCATTTAGGCATGTAGTCATGGTCAAGACAATCTCCTGCACTTCAAACCGAGCATCAGTATGGGGAAGAAAGGTGATTTGAGTACCTTTGAACGTGGCATGGTTGTTGGTGCCAGAAGGGTGGTCTGGTATTTCAGAAACTGCTGATCTCCTGGGATTTTCCGCACAACCATCTCTAGGGTTTACGGAGAATGGTCTGAAAAAGAAAAAACATCCAGTGAGCGGCAGTCCTGTGGGCGGAAATGCTTGTTGATGCCAGAGGTCAAAGGAGAATGGGCCAGACTGGTTCGAGCTGATGAAAGGCAACAGTGATCAAAATAGCCACCCGTTACACACCAAAGGTAGGCAGAAGAGCATCTCTGAACGCACAGTTTTTCGGCGAACTTTGAGGCAGATGGGCTACAGCAGCAGAAGACCCACACCGGGTTGCCACTCCTTTCAGCTAAGAACAGGGAAAATGAGGCTCCAATTTGCCCAAGCTCATCGAAATTAGACAGTGAAGATTGGAAAAAACGTTGCCTGGTCTGTGAGTCTCGATTTCTGCTGCGACATTTGGATGGTAGGGTCAGAATTTGGCGTCAACAACATGAAAGCATGGATCCATCCCGCCTTGTATCAACGACTCAGGTGGTGGTGGTGGTGTTTATGGTGGGGAATATTTTCTTGGCACTCTTTGGGCCCCTTGGTACCAATTGAGCATCGTTGCAACACCATGTTGAATCTATGCCACGAAGAATTGAGGCAGTTCTGAAGGCAAAAGGGGGTCCAATCCGTTACTAGCATGGTGTACCTAATAAAGTGGCCGGTGAGTGTATATTATGCTAACATAATTTTTGGCAACCAGTTGACAGCTGGGAAGATCGGAGAACTAATCTTGCTAAGCGTGCCAGAGAGGAAGAAGGAAGCATATTATACACTTCATTTTCCCTGTCTGATTGGCAGGCTTTCACTTGGTTTCTTGAGTTTCCCACAGGCGCTTCCTTCTCACTGTCTGGCTGGCAGGCTTTCTATTGGTTTCCCGATTTTCTCACAGGCTGTCGATTGCTCAAAATACAGGTTGGACCGAATTGTCCTGACCTGAATCCGAAGCAAAACAATACATACTATAGTATTCTAGCACCACAAAACAACTAAGTGATACATAACTATAGCACCCAAATACACCTAAGGGGTCTATATACTTAATTCTCTTCTGACATAGTTTTGGGGGGTTTTTGGAACTTTTTTTCTTTAACAATAAAAAATTCAATATGTAGCAAAAACAATAAAATTTTTAATTAAATATATCCTGGGGATAGCAAATGCAATCATTCATTTTTTCCAAATTTTCTGGCACCCGTGTCTTCATTAGAAAAAAACACTACAAATAATGATGTAAAGTTGTTCCTATGACCGTAACTTAGCTAGTCCAGAGACAGCTAAAATTACAAAAAACTGCTAATTAAGCTGTTAAAAAAACATTTACAGCTCTTGTTATACCAGGGGACAAATTAAAATTTTTATAAAAATTTTTAAATATTAAAAAATTAAACCCCAAACTTAAATTAAATCATTTGTTTAAAACCCCTGTAGTTAAGGGAAAAAAATAAGGGGATTAGGAAACCTAAGTGACAGGGGTAAATTTATTTGGGGCCAAGGGGTGTGGCGGAAAAAATTAAAGGTTTTACTACCCTTTCAGGGAAAAATTGGTTTTTTTTTTTTAGCTTAAAAATTTTCCTTCTTTTTTCCCCAAATTTTTCTTCCCCTTGACTTTTAAAAAAACAAACCATGGGAAAAGATTTTTGACGGATCCATTTCAACAATATATTTACGCTACTCCCAAAGCAATGACACTAAAGGGGAAAAGGGAATGTTGTTTTATAAAGACAAATTTAAGAACAGAATTTAAGAAAATTTAAAGGTGAATGCACATGGGACAGATTTGCTGCAGATTTTTTCATGTGGGTTTTTTGCCTTTGGGAATTATCTAAAAGCGAATTTCAGTACCAGCCCTGTTGATGTGACTTTACAAAACCCCAAATTTCTTAGCGGAAATTTGGCTGGGGCCCGTGTATTTGGGTTTAAACCATGTCAATTTCTATCGAAGATTTACTGGGTATTCGACCCCTTTGAATTGAATTGGGTAAATTCTGCACCAAAATCTTTACCAATTTTTTTTAATGTAGATTTACCTGCAGATTTTTTTGCCCGTAAAAATTTTTGCAAAAATTTATTCCTTTTGCATTCACCCCCTTAAAAAGGGTAACAGAAAAAAGGCTGCAATCATCAAAGAAATAAAATACAATAAAACAATAATATAACATAATCCTTGACTTTTGTATAAGAGTATGGTTTTATTTCCAAAATTTTTCGTTGTCTTTTTATACCCTTGTTTAAAGTACGTGAAGGAACTAAGCCGCCCCGGGCCCCCTTAAAGTTTTATTTTTCACGGCGCGTTTTAGCCGTGACTAATTGGCGTCACTTCGCTCCCCGCCCGGAAAATTTCCCCCCGATGGGGAGAGTAGACGGTAATCCGTTTGTTCTCAATGAGAACTGTGGATTACGGGAATGTTTTGGGGCGTTTTCACCCGGTTTTTTTGGCGTTAAAGGCTGAAAAACGGGATGAATACGTCCCCCTTTTAAGCCATTTTGGGACCATAGCCTTTAAAAAAAAAACGGGGGGGGGACCTTTTTAATGGGAAACATGTCACCACCCAAAAAAAACCTTTTTAACATTTTGCCGTAAGGGGCTTAAAAATCCCGCCAAATGGGCCCGCCCAAAGGGCCCCCTGTTTTAAGAAAGGGACATGTGCCCGGGGCCCCTCTGAAAACCCACCAACCTGGATGATTCTGTTAGTTATTGGGAGGGGGTGCTGTGGTCAGATGGGAAAAAAAAATTGAGCTATTTGGCCATAATCCACTCACCATGTTTGGAGAAGAGAAATGCTGCCTATGCCCCAAAAGAATACCGTCCCCACTTGTCAAGCATGGGGGTTTGAAAATTTGTTTTAGGGGTGATTTCTTGCTAAGGGTGAGGACTACTTCACCGCATCATGGGAAAATGGTTGGAGCCATGTCCCGTAAAACAATAACCAATTCAAAAACTGGTCTAAAACATGGTATAAGTCACCATACCATAAACAACATGTACCAATATTGAAGTTTTTAATTGACTCTCCAATAATTACATATAAAAAATTTTTTATTCCAAAAAATACATTATAAATCCAAAAATTTCAGCTATCACAACTGATACACCTTAAAACTTTTTAAAAACACAAAATACCCCCAGTAAAAATTATTGGTGACACATCCCTCACCCCAAAGTTAACAACAGTAAATTGGAAGATGCAAAATAATATACACATAACAGATCAAGTGACCAAAAAATGCCCCAACCAAAAAATTTTATGATAAAAATACAAAAATATATTTCAATTCATTACCAAAGTGGTGGATATGTCACCAAGGAGGGTATTAGCCGTGACGCGCTTTTCGCCGAGAGCTTTCTCAAGACATATCCAACACTTTGGTAATGAATTGAAATATAGGTTTTTGTATTTTTATCATAAAATTTTCTTTGGTTTGGTGCATTTTTATATTTTTGATCACTTGAATTGTTATGTGTATATTTATTATGCATCTTTCCAATTTTTACTGTTTGTTAAACTTTGGGTGAGGGATGTGCACCAATATTTGTTACTGGGGGGTTTTTGGGGTTTTTAAATTTTTTTTAAGGTTGTTTCAGTTGTGACAGCGGAATTTTTTTGTATTTATAATGTATTTTTTGGAATTTAAAATCTTTATATGGTAATTATTGGGGAGTCTTTATATTTTCATATTGATACATGTACCGTAAAATCCTGAGTGACAACCACATTCCCTCCGCAAGGACATTAAAAATGGGTCGTGGCTTTGTCTTCAAGCAAGACAATGACCCAAAACATACAGCCAAAACAACAAAGGAGTGGCTCAAAAAGAAGCACAACAACAAGAGTTTTGCCACCAAGTATTAAGTCTTGTTTGCCACAGGGATCAAATACTTATTTCTCACTGCAAAAAGCAAATACATTTATATAATTTATACAATGTGATTTTGTTTTGGATATTCTATCTCTCAGTGTTAAAATTAACCTACCCTTAAAATTATAGACTGTTCATGTCTTTGTCAGTTGGCAAAATTACACAATCAGCAAGGGATCAAATAATTATTTCCTTCACTGTATATCACCTAATGTAGATATTACCAAAAAACAAAGTTGTAAAAACATAAATGACTGAGAATTTACTCAAATGTATTGCCATCTACAGAAGTGGGAGAATAAGTAGCATTCATGTGAGCAAAAATATTTATGAAACCGCTATCAAAATGCTTGTTGTTTGTACGTGTGGTTATAAAGTTTGTTTGCTATTGGCTGGCCTGGAGATGGGTTTGCTGGGGAGTTTCTGCTGCTCGTCTGTCACAATGAGATTGCAGTCATGCCTCAGTATATTGGGGAGTTTTAGCAGCTTGCTGTTGGCTGTGACATTTCTGGTTGGCCTACAGAGGGGCTTGGGTCTGCTGAGAACTCAGACAGCAGCCATGTGTTTTTCTACAGGATTCTTTTGTTCAAGTGTAGGCTTCCTTTTTGAAGGTATGACTGGTCTAATAAGTTTTAATTTATGAGAATGCTCAAATTGAGTGATGGAACAGACTGCTCATGAAGAGTTCTGTTTTTTTTTTTTGCAAATGCATCAAGAACAGTAGTGAGAGCTAAAGCCCTGTCTTAAACTTTCCAAAGCACCTGATTTACCTATGTGCCAAATGTGGGGCAGCCATACATAAAAAGTAGACGACATCCATTTTCATATTTACCGTACATTAGTTTAGTTGCTCCATACATTCAAGAAATACAATTCCAAATCCAAGTAGTTGATCTTTTTGGGTGGTTATCATATTTTGTGCTATTTAACCAGTTCTTTCATTAAAAGTTTGCCAATGTCATACCTTATACCAAAAAATAAGGTATATGTTAGTACATTTCCAGTAGATTTTTAAGGAAAAAAAAAAACAAGAATTGTTATTTTATGGGGAATACAGTATAAGTATTTACTAAAACAGGTCAATATGCAACATAAAGAAGTCCTTAGTAAAATAAGGGCCACATGTATGAAAATGGTCTAATACTCACTTTCTTGCCCATAGCAACCAATCAGAGCGCCCCTCTCATTTCATATAGTGCTCTGGAAAAATGAGAGAGGCGCTCCGATTGGTTGCTATGGGCAACAAGGGGAATTTTAGACCTAGACAGTTTTCATACATGTGCCCTAAGTGTCAGAACTCAGAGTTTATTTATAAAACCTACATTGGTTGAAACATTATAAATGTCAATTTATTCAGTCACACAAAGTCTATAAAACCCCAAAAGGGATTTAATGCATGTTTTTGTCTTTGACTGTTTGGGTCTGGAAATGAATTAAAGGTTAGGTGGGTGGATCATATACCCTCTTCTGTACAACAGTTGGGGGAAATTTGTTTTTAAATAGAAAAAATCGGGCCCTTTGGGGGATGTAAAAAATGCCTTCAACTAAAAAGAACTTTTTAAAGGGGAGCAAAACCCCTTTTTCCCCTAAATAATGAATGTTAAGGCTAAAAAATTTTTTTTAAAAAAAAAAAAAAGATTTTATAAAAGTGTTTCCCTTTTTAAAATTGGAAAAAAAAAAAAAAATTTTGTTTTTTTCTTATTAAAAATTTTTTTGAGAATGGGAAATAAAAAATTAAAAATAAGTTTTGGGCAATTGGCATGAAAGGGTGCTTTTTTAAAAGAGGTAAAAGGGGGAAATTTTACAAGAAAAGGAGATAAAACAACGGGAAATTTCCCAATTTTAAATTTAAACCGAAAAATGGGACAAGGAATGTAAAGTCTATGGAATGACTAATAAGGATAGAATAAGCTACCAGTATGTATTAAGTTAAAGCATATTTTTTCATATAAACAAAGAGAGGACTAAATAAATAAAAAGGAAGTGAAAGAAAAGAAAAAGTGGGAAGAGGGTGGAGATGAGCTATGTGGGGTCCAGCAATATGGACTTTGTAACACCTTGGGATAGGGGATCCACAAAGGGCCACGGGAAAAAGCGTGAACCCAAAGTCGCCCCGGAAAGGGGATTTTAATTTTACGGTAGGATGGGTTTGCTGTATCAAGCGACCCCCAGGTCGCTACTTATGGCGCGACTTGTTTGCGTGGGGGCCCCCGGAGGGGGTACGGGGTTACAAAAACTCTAGGCGGTTTCATATTCGGAGTCGGCAGGGAGGGGGAGCGCGCCCCAAGGGGAAGCGGGGCAAACACCACCCACAGGAAAAGCGCAAAAGATTTAAGGAGAGGTAAGGAGGGGAAAGAAAAATTCAGCTGCGGGCTAGTACCAAAATCCACAACCTAACATGCGGGTCGTTTTGCGCCCCCCAACAGGCTTAAAACCCCGGGGCCCGAAAAGGGAGTTGCATTTTGTGTCCGTGCCCAAACATGGGGGTTTAACGTGGCCACTTGTAACAGACTTTTTCTCCAGGGACATGCGGCTAAGAAAAAAATTTGGGGGTACACAAAGGGCTTTCTCCCTTGGGAAATTATCCGGGCCCTTTAAAAATTTTTTGAGAGAGATCAAAAAAAAGGGGGGGAGGGACTGGTTTGCTAACCTTTGGAAAACCATGTTTCGCCCAAGGCGATAAATTTTGCTTTGTAAAAAATTTTTTTTTTCCCTTTTTTCCCATCAGCCCTTGCTAGCAAATTGGTTTAAATTTTTTATACCTGTTTATAGTTCCCAAACCCGACTTTTTTTTTATATATTTTCACAGCGCACTTTTCCCGCCATAAAGCAGCAAGGAAAGGTTGGGGGGTTAATCCCTCTAGTCGGGTCGACACCCCCCGGGGAGAAGGGGGGGCTGATGAGCTTAGGATTGCAGTGGCCCTATTCAAGTTAGGGGTGTGTCACCCCTGGCCAATAGGAGGCCCCGGATGCCGCCCATTGGGTCTGCTGGGGGGGGCCTTGGGTTTCCCTTTTAAAAACTCCCTTCATTTCTCTCAGTCCTTACCTGGGGAAAAAGGTTTTCCCCCTTTCTTTTTTCCTGTTTTTTCCTGTTGGAAATTTGCTCTCCAGTTTTTGGGACCTCGGCTTGTTTTCCTGCCCCTGATTTCCCCTCCGATTTTTTCTTCGCTCCTGACCGGTTTTGGACCCCCGGGCTTTTTTTTTGGGACTTTTCCCCTTTTGGCTTTGTTTCTTGGCATTTACGTTTCCCGTCCCTGTGACTGACCCGGACTTTTGGGGATTTTGATTTTTTCCCTGAGGGGCCCTGGCACTTAGCGGCGTAGGGGCTGTGGGCCCAGTTGGGGTTCCCCGCCTAGGGCGCAGGGTAAGTAGGCAGGGACAGGGGGCCGGGGCGGGCGGGCCCCCCACTGCACCTCCTCTGACGTGACAATATGAGTGTGGATTTTGATCACCCACTATGCAAATTCAAAGGCTGGGGGGGAAAGAGTTTGGTGAAATTTTTCATTTTTTTTAAAATGTAAGCTTTTTTGAAATATGAAACTCCAATTTTTTTTGGGTAAAAACGTTTAAAATTAATAACCATTTTAAAGAGACAAATTGTTTCGAGTCGGGGTTTAACAATGATGGGATTTCTTTAACTCCCCTCAAATAAAGTCGAAAAGACCTTACATTTTTCAAAAAATTGGAAATTTAAAACGACCCATTTTTAGCTATCAGTCAGACATAGGAGTTATAATTATCAATTACAAGTGCAGACAAGAGCAGAAAGCATCTCATGGGAGATGTAAATACACAAGTCAAGGGACTGGCTAGACACTGCTTAATTAGCTAGTGCCAATGTATGCCCTACTAGGGCATGTTTAGCTTAAAAACATGGGGAAAATTGGAGCTTGTTTGTGGGGGACCCTTTTTTAAAATTAAACCCCATGGCTAAACTTTGCAATACTGATTTCGGCTCTGGTTGACCACAAGCAACTATTAAATTTTCCCCTTTTTAAAATTTTTTTTTTATTTTATTTTTTTTTTTTGGGTTTAATTTTTGGTTTTTATTAGTTCCCTCCCCCTTAAAAATTTCTGAAACTTGGGCATTTTTTTAAATTTTATTGGCCCGGACCAGGAGGTAGACTAAACTGAACCCTAAATATGGGCTGCTTATCCTATGTAATTAAATTATTGAGATATTTTATTTCATTGTAATTGTTTTTAATTTTCCATAGTTTTTAAAATTTTGTTGGGGGTTGGCACATTGTGGTTAGTGGGAAAAAAAAGTTCTTTCCCCCCAAACCTATTTCCCCTAGGTGGGGAAATTTTAAAGGGCCCTTTTTCCTTTGGGAAAAATTTTAGAAACATGGTGTTGTTTTTAAACATGCATTGTTGCAAAAATACTGCGTTTGAAGCGCTTAGAGCAATTTAAATTAACAAAACCCGAGTTTTTTTATTTTTTGGGTCCTCAAAACCCAATAGCTGAAACAAAATTTTGGGCATAGTGGGGATAACTGGGGACATGGCTTGGGCGAGAGCTAAGACGGGCGGTTTTTAATTTTACAGGGGGTTACTTCTATTTTGAAGGATGTCAAGACCGGTAAAGGGGGAGGGGGGTATGTCTCTTGTAAAAACCTTTTCTGAAGCCCCCCAAAACTGCCCGGGAAGTTTATGGGGACAGGTAAAGAACAGGTGGTGGGAAAAATATACATGGAAGGTAACAAATAAAAATATAATACTTAAAAGGGGGCTGCTAAGGGCCCCCAAATTAAACAAAAACCCCTGGAAAAATGGGACTCCCTTTTGGCAAATAGATGAGGGGGGGGCAATCAGAATGGGTTATTATTTTGGGGGGGCTTTTTTTCTATCCCGACTCAATTGGGAAACTGAAAACCCCGTAGCTCTCCAAAGGAAACGGGTTTTTTTTTCAATAACTAAAAATAAAAAACCCTTTGGGCCAAATTTGGGGCAAGAACCGGGCTAAGGAAAGGCCCTTTTAGACTTTAAAATTGACTAATAGACCTGACAGAGTAACAAAGGTTCAGGTTTAGGGACACCTAGGAAAATTTGTGACCATTTAAAAAAATAAAAATTTCCCTTTTTCCTTAAAAAGGTTTTTTGTAAGGAGCCACAAAAACACAAAAAGGGAAATTTTAGGGAAGGTAATTTTATTCTGCTTTTGGGAGGCCCTAAAAACCCTATTGAAATGGGGGGCAAGTGTTTTTAAAATTTTTGGCAGAAACCCAAATTTTTAAACGGGGTATTTTTTTAAAAAAACCTAGGCTAAACCAAATGGTTTAGCGGACATAAACCCTTTTGGTAATTAAAAAAAATTAGAAACAGGAAAAAAAAAAAAATTTCTTTGGGTTTAACAGGGGTGTAAAAAAAGGGAATAAAAAAAACAAAAAGAAAGCGTTTTTAGTACTAAAAAAGGGGGGTAGTGAAGAGGCGCTTTTGGTTTTTGTAAAAGAAAAAAAATTAAAGTGTGTAAAATTTAAAAATTTAAAAGGGGCAAAACTGGAAAAAGGAAAGACATATCGCTATTTGAAAGTAAAAAAATAAACCCAAATTTTTTTTTTAACTATATAAATAGTAAAAAGTTTTAAAAAAGGGAAAATTTTTGGCCCTTTGAAAAATTTTGGGGGAGACAGTTGTTTTCGGTTGAAAAAAAAACAAACCTATTAAAAACTTTTTTTTTTCCCACTGTATTTACCGAGGGGATTTGGGTTCCCGTTGAACAGGGGATGAGGTAAAAAATCCAAATTAAAAAATTTTTTGTCTTAAAAACCCCGGAAAAGTGCAAACTCCCTCTTAAAAATTAAAATAGACAAATCCCCCGGGGCCCAAGGGTGGCTTTCACCCAGGTTTTCCTAAGGGGGTTAAAAAAATATGTATAGATAGGCCCCCATTCTTAATATTTATGGACTGTCTAATAAAACGGGGGGGGGAAAGGTCCCCAAAAAGGGTTTTGGGGGCATGGATAGGCCAAAGTGGGTGGACCCAATTTTTTCAAAAAGGGGGCAAAAATGATCCCCGGAAACTTTTTGGGGCCGGTAAGTTTGACCTTTGTTGTAGGTTTAAAATGTTTGGAAAAATTTTCTCGGGGATGCTATCCTGGAGTATCTCACTGGGAAAAAAAATGTATAACGCCGTTTTCCCGCCCCTTTGGGGTTTTTGAAAGGGTCCGGGGCCTGTTTAGACTAATCTATCAGTTTCTATGAGGGAATTCAGTGCTAGGGCTGGATCGGGGTTAGGCCCCCCCAATGGGGTCAAAATAAACCCGATTTTCTAAAGCATTGTTTTATACGGTTGGGCCCCATAAAAGGGTTTGGGAAATAAAATGAGAAAGCTTGGACTGGGGGGAAAATTGGGGGGCAAAATGGGTAAGGCCAAAAATGGCTCCCAAAGTAGAAAACAAAAGGGGAGTAATTAACGGTACAAAACTCGGGGCTGGATTGGGTGTTTTCTAGTGGGGGACCACCCAAGGGGCAGTATTGGGCCCCATCCCCCTTCAACATTTTCATTTAAAGATCTTAAAAGGGATTACCAGTAGAAAAATCGATCTTTACAGACGATACCCAAGTTCTGTAAAAATTATCAACAAAATAGAGGATAATGTGTTTTTTACCCAAAAGGGGTCTGGATAAGTAAGGGGGGCCCTGGGCAGGGAAAAATGGCAGATGAGGTTTAAACACAGATAAATGAAAGGTTTTTGCACATGGGGAGGGAAAAATCCCTTACAAAAGGGCTACATGTTAAATGGAAAAAGGTGGGTAAAAAATTTACATTGGGGAAAGGGGCTTGGGGGGAAACCTGGTGGCAGTAAAAATTAATTGTAGGGGGCCAGTGTCCCGGCAGGGAGCTGCCCGGGCAAAAAGGGGTCATGGGGTGCATTAAAAAAGGGGGATAGGGGGCACAAAAGGTGAAAAAAAATTATTCTTTCCCCTTATACAAAATCACTGGTTAAAACCCCCATGGAAAATTGTGTACAGTTTTGGGCAACCGTTTCACAGGAAAGACATTTTGAGCTTTTAGCCCGGGGACAAAGGGGGGGGGGGGGGGGGGGGGGGGGGGGGGGGGGGGGGGGGGGGGGGCCAAAAAAAAATAATAAAAGGGACTGGGGGGTTTGGGCTACAATAACCCCGAAAGAATTTTGCAAGGGTTGGGGGTTTTTTTAGTCTAGGGAAAAGACGGGGTTCGGGGGGGCATAATAAATATGTTTAAATAAATCAAAGGTTTAAAAAGGATTTTTCCCAAGAAATTTTTTTTTATAAACCCCGGGCTTTTATCTAGAACAAGGGGGCATCCTCTACGTCTTAGGAACCCAAAAATTTCTACAAAAAACATAGAAAAAGGGATTCTTTTTCCCGTAAAAACAGTGAGAAAATTTTGGAACTCTGGAGGAAATTTTCATGGGTTGAATTCACTGACGGAGTTCAAAAAGGGTTTTTTGGGTCATTTTTGGAGCGTAATTTTAAAAAAAACAGGTTATAGTGGGCTAGGGGTTCTGGAGGGGGGGGCATTGATCCAGGGGGTTTTTTCCCATTCCCCGATTGGAGTTGGGAAAGGGAAATTTTTCCCCAAAATGAGGACAATTGGCTTTTTTCCTCATTGGGGTTTTTTTCCTTTTTGGGAAACAAACACCTTAGTACAACCCGGCTGAACTGAAAGAACGTCTCGTCTTTTTTCGGCCTTACAAACTATGAAAACCCACATGCCAGGTGAGGAATGGCTTTTTTAAAAACATTTTTTTTATCTGGGGGCCCAAAATGTCCCACATTATGTAGACAAATCTATTGAAACCCCTTTGGGGGCAAATTGGGAAAGGGGGAAATTAAAAAAATTTGGGGCCCCCCTGTATGAAATTTGGCGTTTTAAACGCCAAAATTTTATTGCGCATTAAAATAGGGGATAGAATGCACCTGGGTTTAAGAAACCCCTCTACTGCGGGTTTATTTAATTTAGGCAACAAATTTTTAAAAATAGGCAATTTTTTTCTGGCTTTAGGGTTATTTCCCCTTTTAAGTGTTCTACCCGTTCCAGCAGTAATTTCGTTAGAATTCCTTTGCAAAAAGGCAAAATCTATAGCTTCGTTTTGGTTCTAGTGCAAAAACCCCGCCCCCCCCGCACGGGGCCCCCAAAAATTTAGAAGGGGATTAAAAAAGTGCCACTTTTCGCTTGTAATGCGCCTGATTTCTGGGGTAAAGGGGGGCATTACAGTAAAATTTAACCGGGGGGTGCGCCCCCTCCCATGGCCATGTTTCCCCAGCACAAAAACTGGACAAATACCGGTCGGATAAGCCGACCAGTATTTGTCCTGTGCCATGTAAACGGACCCTAAAAGTTCCCTTCCCACTAGCTAGCTGCTATAGATACTGTAAGTACAGCAAAATCTTGGCATTAAATTACTTTGGGGGTTTGGGGTTAATGAGTAAAGGGGGGGAGGGTGTGGATATATACGGGTATCCCTTTCTTGGTTTCAAGTTGGGGTTTTCTAGAAGCATGCTGTTTTTATCCTGGTCATTGGTTCTGATCCAGCTGAGTGCCTCCCAAGAAGAAAATAGTTAGACCATGTCTACACTGCAGTGGACAAAAAACGATCTGAAAATCAGATCCTAAAAACATTACTAAAACTGAGTTTGTTGTCCACCGCCAGTCATAAGCTGCTGAAAAAAAAATACGTTTGTGGCACGTTTCGCGGTTTTTTTGGCAAGTTTTTTAATGCTTTTTTTTTTGCAGAAATGCACAGCACTATATTTGCTGTGTATTTCTCCAAAAAATGCGCTATAAAAGTCCGGTGCTTTACATAGACTTCAATAGACTGCAGTTTTTTGCAACATGTTTCAAAAAAGACCAGCAGCAAAAATGAACTGAAAAAAAAAACGTACTGTGGAAACAGTAGAGCGTTTTTACTATACAAGTCTATGGACCTCTTTTCAGTCGTTTTTACAGCGTTTTCAAAAAATGAAAAACGCTGAAAAAACTGACGTTTTTGTGTGCAGTGGAGACAAAGCCTTATACCAAATCTTCAACTAAGTATCTTATTTTGCATGTTGATTTACTGTTTGTTTCTTGTGTTGATTTATTTCCTTTTCTTTTAATAAATTTGTATTTATTTTAAAGGGTTTATTCGGCAAAAAAAATGGCCCAATTTTATTTTTTTTGTAGAAAACCCCTTAAGTCAACTGTGTCACGAGTGTCTTTTTTTTGCTTCTCTGATTCCTAGTCACCAACAATACACAAAAGGAGATGCTCAAAAAAAAGAAAACCAAAAGGTTAAAATGTAAGCAACTGAACCCTTGTGTCCTCTGTTTTCAGAGTTTAAGAAGAATAAAAGTTAAAGAATTAATTTTTTTCAAGGTTCTACTTCTATTAATGTTGCCTATAAGCTCTCTTTGTATCTATTGAGAAAAGTCAGTAAAATGCCAATTTGCTTGTCATAAAGGTATTAAGTATTTTAGCAAGCCCTATTTATGTATGGCAAATGTTTTAATTATAGCATTTTCCAGTTAATTATGTACTACAGAAAATATTTCAGCTCATTTTTACAGCAAGATATTGTTTAGAGTACTTGACAGCTTATTGCGAATGTGTGACAAGTGTGTGTTCAATGCTGGCACATCCAATAAGCCCCTGGCATACAACAGTGACACAGGATTTTTTGTCTTCTATCTGACTTACAAAACAATGTGAAAGGATTTAATTGTTATGTTTAAAGGGGTTGTGCCACGATGTAATGTTGAAGTGGGATTCTCCAAAATGGGTATTTAATCACTTTTCTAAATATATGTGATTACAAAAAGTGAAGCCTGGGAGAGCTAAAACATTACTCAGTCCCCCTTAGTTACCTGAAAGTTTACATTAGACAGGACCAGAAGAGCTGACAGGAGCTGATCTGGCCGCCCTTGCGTGTTTGCACTTCTTATCTGATGATAGGGAACATGAATGAGCTTTCAAGGGGCCCGGGGAGAAATGTGCAGTGTATGAGTCTGTCTCTGTTTGAGAATCCACTGTTTTTAATGTTATTATTTGAGTAAACTTTTGAGACGCTCCCTTCTTCCTCACTCTCTGCTCACCCCCTCCCTCTCACCCCTGCAGAGTTCATGACTCAGCATGATTTGTTATATTCTCCCCTGAGCTGATAAGGAGTTAAGGAACTCATTTTGTGGCAAAACCCCTTTAATCAGGCAAACAGTTACCTAAAACTCATAATATAATGCTAGTAGAATCCATAAAAAATGTTAAACCAATTAATGGTTATTTGGTTCCTTAAAATTGATGCTTTATTGATGCTGCGCTGCTGATTGCCCTAGCTGCACCTTGCTACCACTGTGGAGAAAAATTGTGGACTTTATGGTATATTACCAGTTCTTTGAATGTGTTACGCTATTTCTAAAGTTTGGCTACAAAAGTCTTCTAATTGTACAAGAAGGAAAAGTGTTTTAAAGATATTTTTGTATAATACACGGATCTAAGTAATAAAAATGTACGAAAAGGTATTGATGCTAATTTTGGTCTATATACGCCAAGAGTACAAAGACAAGAGTGTCTTGCCTACAGTCAAGCATGGTGGTGGGAGTGTCATGGCTTGGGGCTACATGAGTGCTGCTGACTCCATGAGTGCTGAGGAACTACAGTTCATTGAGGAAACCATGAATGCCAACACGTACTGTGACATACTGAAGCAGAACATGATCCCCTCCCTTCGGAAACTAGGCCGCAGGGCAGTATTCCACATGAAAAAAACCAAAAACACCCCAAAACAACCATTCCCTTGTTAAAGAAAATGGTGGTAAAAGTGCTGGACTTGCCAAGCATGTCTCCAGCCTAAACCCTATTGGCATTTGTGGGGCTTCCCCAAACAGAAAGTGGAGGACACGGGGTTCTTAACCCCCACCATTTCCCCAGATGTCGTCTGGGGGGGGGAAGGGATTAAAGTGGCTAAAAACCTTGAAGCTCTGGGAACTTCAAGAGAGTTAAGACAGTGCTAAAAAATAAGGGGGCCCACACAAAAATATTGACCTTTGGGCATAAATTGTCCATTTTCCCTTATTTACACCCTTTTTTTTTTTAGACTTGATGGCTGTGTTTAGTTTTTTGAAGGCACACCAAATTTACATGTTTACAAGCTGCACATGACTTTATTTTGTTGAAGTGTTATTTCTTCGTGCTGTTTCCCTATAAAAAGCTAGAATAAATATTTTATAAAAAAAATGAGGGGTTACTCATTTTTTGTGAGCTATTTTAGCTGTAAAACTTGGGACCTCTACTAAAATTTGGGCTGTGCGGGTAAACAAGGAAGGGGTGCTATTCCCCCGGGAGTGTCGAACCCCCTTCAAAAAGTGATAATGGGAAAAGCAGGTTGGACCAGAAAACCTTTTTGTTAGCTTTTCTAAGGCAATTGGGTTTTATAGAATGGGACGGGAAAAAAGGGGCATGACATGATTTGATTTTTTTTACTTCACTAACTCCCCCTTCTTTGTATCAACATACTTGGGGGAACCCCAAACGATCAGACAAATTTTGTTATTAAATTTGAAAAAGGTGCAATCCCCAAAGGGAAAATGGAGAGATTAGAAAATGAGTATTGAAATTTTTTTTTTGGATTTTAACTCATTATAGAATGGAAATTAGTTTCTTCTATAAGAAAGGGGAAAAAACCCTCTTTTATGCAAAATAATTTTCCAGGCAGTTTATATCGGATCAGATTTGAAATTCCCCCTTGTTGATTTCTTTTGGGGGACCCCGGGGGCATCTGTGAAAATGGAAAGTGTGCTTTAGTACCAACAGTTTGGTCCAAGTGAAGAAAACATGGGCAAAGCTGTGCCCCGAAGAGGGATGTGACAAGATGATTAAATTGCATTGTGCACCCCGGCAAAGGCCCCGTTTGAGAAGGGATTGTGGTACCATATCCCGAGAATTACTAGCTGTGTGATTCAATATACTTTTTGCTTGTGTATCTTGGTAAACAACCAATTAATTCCACTAAAATAAAAACTCCACTAAAAGAAAAAACATCAAAATTGTGTAATGTTTTTATGTATTGTATTCACCCGCTTCAGGGCCTCTTTGGAGTAAAAATCTGCTTGAGTTCATCTGCAAAGACTGTGTCTGCCTGAGTTATTACCCTGCCCATTTTTACCCAAAAATCAGCCCGCTGGAGTTAAAGACCCTCAAACCCCTCTTCCCTGTACACGTCAGTTCTGTTCATAGAAGGCTGAATGAGGGGACTAGGCTCCCGTCTACATGGGGTTTAGATAATCTGTGTGCCCGAGGTGGTGATCACCAGTGACATTTTATGGGTTATTTTCCCTCAGTAATTTTCGTCTAGGGGCATCATTTTTTTTCTCTGTCAATTGATGAAAAAAAAAAAAACCCTTCCCCCGTCCAATAGATTGGAACCAC
>JAODAL010036385.1:0-41747 GCA_025379985.1 Phyllomedusa bahiana
TTTCAATTCCCTGTGGTGAATATAGAATTGCTGTTTTAAGATTTACGTGGATGCTGCGTCAATGAACAATGCTGGGTGTGCAAAAGTCAAAAAACACGTAACTGTTATGTTTTCGTATGATACACGGTATTTTTTGCACCTTTCAATTCACCTATGGTGAATATAGAATTGCTGTTTTAAGATTTATGTGGATGCTGCGTCAATGAACAATGCTGGGTGTGCAAAAGTCAAAAAACGTAACTGTTATGTTTTTGTATGATACACGGTATTTTTTGCACCTTTCAATTCACCTGTGGTGAATATAGAATTGCTGTTTTAAGATTTACGTAGATGCTGCGTCAATGAACAATGCTGGGTGTGCAAAAGTCAAAAAACACGTAACTGTTATGTTTTCGTATGATACACGGTATTTTTTGCACCTTTCAATTCACCTATGGTGAATATAGAATTGCTGTTTTAAGATTTACGTGGATGCTGCGTCAATGAACAATGCTGGGTGTGCAAAAGTCAAAAAAACACGTAACTGTTATGTTTTGGTATAATAAACGGTATTTTTTGCACCTTTCAATTCACCTGTGGTGAATATAGAATTGCTGTTTTAAGATTTACGTGGATGCTGCGTCAATGAACAATGCTGGGTGTGCAAAAGTCAAAAAACACGTAACTGTTATGTTTTCGTATGATACACAGTATTTTTTGCACCTTTCAATTCACCTGTGGTGAATATAGAATTGCTGTTTTAAGATTTACGTAGATGCTGCGTCAATGAACAATGCTGGGTGTGCAAAAGTCAAAAAACACGTAACTGTTATGTTTTGGTATAATAAACGGTATTTTTTGCACCTTTCAATTCACCTGTGGTGAATATGAATTGCTGTTTTAAGATTTACGTGGATGCTGCGTCCATGAACAATGCTATGTGTGCAAAAGTCAGAAAAACACGTAACTGTTATGTTTTGGTATAATAAACGGTATTTTTTGCACCTTTCAATTCACCTGTGGTGAATATAGAATTGCTGTTTTAAGATTTACGTGGATGCTGCGTCAATGAACAATGCTGGGTGCGCAAAAGTCAAAAAACACGTAACTGTTATGTTTTCGTATGATACACGGTTTTTTTGGCAACAAACAACCTGTGCTGACTACAAGATTGCTGGATTGTAATTTAACTGCAAGATGGATATATCAACAGTCACAGGTGTAATGAGTAAAAATTAAAATGAACACTATCTGAAATGTATACTGATAATAAAAGTGGAGTTTTGCAGCTAACAAAGAGACCTGCAGTTACTAGAAATGATGTGTATCCAATATAAGTTCAGGCTGCCCAATATCCAGGAAATATTTCAATAGCAAACTGTTAATAATAAAGATATTCCACTACAATGTCTACACTAAGTCTTGGTGAACTTTATCCAGTGTTCTTTATAGATAGAGCTTGTCTGTGTTAACCCGGGGCCCCCCCCCCCCCCACTTGCCCCCCCCGCCGGAATTTACAGCGGTGTGCTGCTTTAAAATTTTCTCTAGTAATACTAAATTTTCAAATCTTAATATAACAAAATTTGGGGAAGGATCCGAATGGGAGGGTTTCTCTGTGCAGAAATAGACTAATTTCGCTGAGCTTTTTGGGGCCACAGGAAGAGCGCAGGTCTATCCTATGAGCGCTGAAAGGGACACTGGGCTAAAAAGGAACGGTTCTATGTAAAACGAGGTCTGTGATTTTTCAGCAATCGCAACCCTTACAATCCCGTATGCGTCGCACAACATTCCCCTGCTCTCTTCGAAATTGTTTTTGTGGCCCCAAAATTACAGGAAGGGGCCCGAAAAAGGTGGATCTTAAATAGTAAAACCCTTTTTTTTAAACCCTTTAATTAATTATTGCTGATTAAAAATTTTTCGTCCCTTTAAAAACCCTTGCCGATTTCAATTTGTCGAAAAAAAAATGCTAAACACTACCTAAAAGGGGGGAAAGTGGTAGGGAAGGGGAAATGACCGGGTTTGTGAATGTGGGAGAGAGTATGCCGACTCTAAACCGGCCTGTTCTCAGGTCGGGGGTGTGGGTAAAGTGTAGGCCACCACAGGTGAGAGCGGAAGTAAAGCGGGTGTCGTTTTTGGTTTTTAGTTTCTGTGGGGCCAGCAGGTTGAGGGAGTTGTAGAGAAAAAAGGTCTGAACACCCAGTGAGTTTGTTGCAGGCGGTGGGCTTTCCCAATAGGCACACTTAAAAGGGGCGGGAAAAGACGTACAGCAATGCAAGCAGGTTAGCAGGGTTTCTATGGGAAGGAGGAGGTGGGGTGAGCAGTGAAGGAGGGTGGGCTGGGGTTAGGAGAGATGTCCCCTGCAGCAAGAAGCAGGAGAATGAAAAGAGACAGCAGATGGTTCAGTGATGAATATGAGCGGTGTTTGGGGCAGTAATGTGTGAGCTGGAGTTGTGGTGGTTGAAGAGGGAAAATAGGTGTGGGATGAGTACAGAGGTGAGGGAGAGAAGGAGCTTTTGGATAAAATTGTCTGAGGCAAGACAGGGTGGAAACATAGGAGGCAGATGGCTGCAAGGTAAATAGTATAGCAAGCATAAGGGTATGTGAAGAAGGGGATATTAAAAAAAAAAAAAAAGGCGAGCCCCCCAATCCCTTATGCCACTTCTGGCTTTTCTGGGATATTTCTGGGGTTGTCTTTAAATTGTCACTTAAAAATCTGGCATAAAATTTAAAAGCTCGGTCCACAGACCGGAGCTCAGCAAATTATACTAAACTATGATGAGTTCAAATTGAGCATTAGGGCATTCAGGTGTCGTAAATGGGTGGAGCTACAAATGGCTCTGCACAATGCAGACACTTTAATGGAAATATCTGGGATTGATGGCTACACAAATAAACACAGGATAAATTATGGAAGACAGAGCTAGGCCAAAAGATCTAGACAAAAACGTACCATTTAAACTAGGCAGAGACAATTAGACATATAGGGTGACATGTATGATCGGGCTTTACGTCTGTTTTTAGGAGTAAATTGCGCCTCCCGGCCTGAATCCCCCTGTCGGACGCAGGGATGCAGTGTTAGGCGCAGCGTTCGCCACTTTCAGCTGCGCCCACATGAAGGGTCGGGCAATGGGCGCGGTGTGGGCGCGGTGTAGGCGTTCCGGGGCCGGACGCGGCGCGCTCAAACACTCCGAGGCATGTACGATGTCGGCTCGCCAAAGCGCCGGGCGCATGCAGCTCCGACAGGCAGACCTGGTTGATTCTGTCTAAATGCTCGGCGGGGCGAAGTGAAGCAAGATCGGAACATGCGAGGGAAGCGATAGAAGATTGCGACAGAAAATTTTTGGGGCTCCGCTCCGCCCGTGCAGCAGGAGTATGATTCCGAAAAAATGGGCCCTTTATAAAGGCGGAAAACATTGTCAGAAAAGAAGGGTCAACCTCAAAAATAAAAATATGAAAAAAAAATCACTTTCCAAAAATCTAGAACAGCGCAATATCAAGAATTTGGATTTTGGGGAAAATTTCCGGGAAATACAGTAATTCAAATTCTGAAAGCTATTCTCATTTGGGCGGCAGAAACGGCCAATCAGAATAGGAGCGACAGTGAACCATTAAAACCTATGGGAGAACGATTGACCAATCAGAATCAACGGCGGGACAGTTCAAAATACAGTAAAAATGCTGAAAAGAGCTGATTGGCTGAGCTAGCGGGGGCTTGGCTATCCCAGCCAATCAGAGCGCGAGCTACTTCTCCCATTGTAGTCTATGGAGAGATGGGCGCAATGCAATCGGCTCTCTCAGCGCCGGGCAGCATGGAGTATGAATATAAAAAAACATTTTTATTAGTTTTAAAATATTCTCTGAAAAAGAGCTCAAACATTCTATAAACATAAATCAATTTTATCCCGAACAACGCGTTTGTTGCCGAGTCCGGCGCTACATAAGGAATTGCAATATAGAGAATTGCCGGGAAATACAGTAATTCAAATTCTGTAAGCTATTCTCATTGGTCGGCATAAACCAGCCAATCAGAATAGGAGTGACAAAGACCCATTATAAGCTATGGAGGAGAATTGACCAATCAGAATAGGAGCGACAAAGACCCATTATAAGCTATGGAGGAGAATTGACCAATCAGAATAGGAGCGACAAAGACCCATTATATCCTATGGAGAAGTTTGGACCAATCAAAATCAAAGGCGGGACAGTTCAAAATACAGTAAAAATGCTGAAAGAGTGATTGGCTGAGCTACCGGTGGCTTGCCTATCCAGCCAATCAGAGCGCGAGCTACTTCTCCCATTGTAGTCTATGGAGAGATGGGCGCAATGCAAACTCGGCGCTCAGCGCCATGCGGCATGGAGTATGATAAAAAAATCATTTTTATTAAGTGTAAAATATTATCAGATAAAGAGCCGAACCCTTCTTTACAAATAAAGCACTTAAATCCCTAACAACGTGTTTGTCGCCGAGACCGGCGCTACATAGGGAATTGCAATAGAGAGAATTGCCGGGAAATACAGTAATTTAAATTGTTTAAGCGCTTCTCATTGGTCGGCAGAAGCCAGCCAATCAGATCAGGAACGACAAAGACCCATTAAAACCTATGGAGAAGTTTTGACCAATCAGAATAGGAGCGACAGTGTCCCATTAGAACCTATGGAGAAATATAGACCAATCAAAATCCAAGGCAGGACAGTTCAAAATATAGTAAAAAGACAGAAAAGAGGTGATTGGTTGAGCTAGCGGTGGGTTGGCTATCCCAGCCAATCAGAGCGCAAGCTACTTCTCCCATTGTAGTCTATGGAGAGATTGGCGCACTGAAATCTCGGCGCTCAGCGCCGTGCGGCATGAAGTATTAATACAAAAATCATTTTTATTAAGTGTAAAACATATTCAGATAAAGCGCTGGGGGTAATGAAAAAAAAAATTAATTCAATAAAATCATGTTTATTTCTTTATTTTCGTTATCCAAAGATCAATAGTATGGGTGCAACGAAAATAAAGAAAAAAAATGATTGTTTTGATGTAATTTTTTTTTTTCCCCGTTACCCCCTATTATTTATTCTTTTATTTCACTCAGGAAAACTTCTGAGTCTTTCATTTGTTTTTGGGCCCATGTCCCCTTTGTTTTCAGATTGCATTAGAAAACCCACAGGGGTGTCGCTCCCCTATTGGCCCCAAAATAACCGCGCCTCTTTTAACTTAACCAATCACAGAGTCGCTCGGAATTTCTTTTCCCCATGAACTCTTGAGAAAGTAGTCGCGCTTGTTGGCTAAGCGGCGAGCCCCCGCGTTTAACCAATCAGCTGTTTCTGCTTTTTATTGTTTTTTGAACTGTCCCGTTTTAAATTGATTGGTAATTTTTCTCCATGGTTATAAGGGGTCCTGTCGCTCCTTTTTCTGTTGGTCAATTCTCCTCCATAGGTATAATGGGCCCATGTCGCCCTTTTTGATTGGCTGGTTTTTGCCGCCCAATAGAAGGTTAAACAATTTAAATTATGTATTCCCCGGCAATTCTTTTATTGAAATTCCCTTTGTAGCGCCGGTCTCGGCGACAAACGCGTTGTTGGGGATTTAATGCTTTATTTTTAAAGTTAGTGATGAGCGATTCGTTACTATGTTCGGGTGTAGTCGATATCGGCAATTATCAAAAAAGATTCCGATAAGTCGATAATATTTTATCGGATAACCATTAAAGTTTGGAGGGAACAACCCTTCATTTTTAAACCCCCAAACAGGGATGGGAGCAGGAATTTACATCAACAAAAGTCAAAATGGATACGGCTACATCTTAGGCAACACACTTAGGTTATAAAAGCCACAAAAAAAAAAAATCCAGCCCATTCACTTCTGTCTTGCACCCGATGCCCCTTAAACTGCATGACCCAAAAATTTAAAAAAGTGGCCAGAAGGCGTATGTTTTGGAAAAAATCATTTTATTGAATGGACATTGAATACCCTGCCCGGAAGCAGCTGACCCCCCCCAAAACCTGCATGCCCCCAGATTAAAAAGTGGGGGGGAAAAAAAAAAAGGAAAGTCTTTAACCCCATTTTAGTTGAAAATGGACATTTTATTTATCGTTACGTACGAAAAGTATGAGCCCCCAAACCTGCTTTGATCCCACATTTTAAAAAAGTGCGGAAAAAGGAGTCTTTAAAACCCCCATTTTATTTCATTGGACATAGATATACTGTCCTGGGCCCAGCAGAACCCTAAAACCTGTTTGCCCCCCAAATTTAAAAAATGCGGGAAAAGGAGTCGTTGAATCACCATTTTTGTTGAACGGACATTAATGATTTGTCCTGTCCCCCGTATGTTTTTAAAACCCTGTTGGCCCCCAGTTAAAAAGTGTGGGAAAAGGGTTCTTTCAACCCCATTTTATTTAAAATGGACATTGAATTTTCCCTGCCCTGGACCGCAGTATGACCTTTAAACCTGTCTGACCCCCAAATTAAAAAGTGCGGGAAAAAGGAGTCTTTGAACCCCCATTTTATTTGTTTGGACTTAAAATTTATGTCCTGTACCGCGAATGACCCTTTAAAAACCTGTCTGCCCCCACAGATTAAAAAGTGCCCGAAATTTGGAATCTTTAACCACCATTTTAGTTTACGGGAAATAGACTATCCTGCCCTGGGCCCGCATGCCCCCCTAAACCTGTTTGCCACGATCACAAAGGCCACTATGCTATTTTGTACAGTGACTCTCATTTTTATTTTTTTTTGGTAATGACATTTGTTTTCAGAATTTATTAGGGAAGTTTTATGTATAGTTTTAATGTTACCATTTTCCTTTTTTTTTTAAATGTGATAACATAAAACATAACCTCCCTGCAGTTTTTAAAGGTATTTTTTACACGTGTGAAAGTGTTAAAATTGTCCCCCCCCCACCCCTAAGTAATAAAATGTTAATCATCCCAAAAACACTTTTGTTGAGAAGACATTTTCCCCCCTGGCTTCTGAGACTGATTCAGCCAATCAATTCAATGGTTTCATTTTTCTCCCAAAACCCTTTTTCATTTAATAGGGCGTCCCCTGGAGATAAATGAGCGACCCCAAGGACTCCAGCCCCCGAAAATTTTTAACCCAAATTGTGCAATTTGTGTCTAGCCCTGGACCCCCCCTTTTTGGGCACATTTTAACCCCACAGAAATCACCTTTTTTAAAAATTTATTTTTTTTAGAGAAATTTTAAGTTCCCGATTGCCCCCCAAAATTAAGGGGGGGCCAGTGCTGCCCTCGCCATTGTTAACACGGAGGTCCCGCTGCAGATTACGTGGGTGCGGTGAGAGGGCCGGTGGCGTTCCTACTATTAACTGGAAAAATGCCCTTTTGAAGCGAACGAAAAAGTTTGGGGTGAAGCAGAGTGCGGAAGGGAAGTGTGAGGAAGACCTCCAAACCTTCCCCAGTACACAGTAAGACCCCGGGTAGCGTTTGACCCTCGTTGAGTACGGCCAATTGGCTTTACTTTGGGAAAAACGGTGGTTAACGCTCCTTTTTCCACCCAGGGGCCCTTTTTTTTTGGCATTTTTTTTCTCATTTTATCAACGTGCTGGAGGAAATTTTCTCTGTACTTTGTTCTCTGTCCCCTTTTCTCCTTTTCTCCAGTCTTGATAACCTAACTGGTCAAGTTTTCCTGTACCTCCCTTGTACAATTCAGAGGGATTTTTTTTTTCCGCTATTTTTAATGAAGTTTTTTAGTAGTTTAATTCTAGAAAAACACATTTTTAAAATGGATGGAATCCCCCCATTTTTGTTTCTCTTTTTTAAATTTTATTAAAAGGGTTGTTCAATACAGGGGATTGATAGCTATGTTAAGATCTTGCAAAAACAAGTTTTTGCATTGTGTCCATTAAAAGTTCCCACCCATTCGTTTCTGACCAAACCCTCACCCCCGAGCCCTCTTGACAAATTTTTGAAGAACAAAATGTTGTTAGAAAAAAAAATTTTTTTTTAATAGGACCTGTAGTATAGCTGCTGTCCAGCAAAAAAGCCCCCCAAAAATTCAAAAGCATGACCCTTGAGCCCCTTTGGGCAATGTGAAGAAAAAAATGGCTGTTAGAAACAAAATTTTTTTTTTTTAAAAAAGGGGCCAGTTTGGGATAGCTGCATGTCACAGAAAATGCCCCCAAAATTTCAAAACTACCCTTGAGCCACTTTGGAAATTGTGAAGAACAAAGTCGTTAGAAACAAAATTTTTTTGAAAAGGACCCGTGTTTGCTGCATTTCAAAAGCGCATGACCCAAAAAATTTTAAAATTTATTTCAGCCTGTTTTTAATTGTGGGGGGAGAAATGCCACTTAAAAGCCACATTTCTGTTGGAGAGTAACAATGGTTGTAGGATTGTTACTCGTAAACCCCTAACACTTGGTAATTTGTGGTCACCAAACTCAAGCATTTCTGTAAAATCTAAAAGCAATTGGCTCAAAATAGAGGGGTTTTACAGATGTGGGTCCAGTCCTTGTAGGGTCGGTGGTTTTGTTAACAGCGGCAAAGTCTTCCAGAATAGCTTACATACTAAAACTTATACCATCCGTAACTACATTAACTGTAACTCCCACCATGTTGTATATTTGGCTACCTGTACAGAATGCAATCTCCAATATGTGGGTAGCACCGCTAGGAGGTTGAAAACACGCATTTTTGAGCACCTAAATTACATCACTAATACATCTATTAGGAACAGGTCCCATCTCTCTATGCATTTTAGGGAGGTTCATGGAGGTAACTACAATAAGTTGAAAATTATGGGCATAGAGAAGGTCAGTAAACCCAAGCGGGGTGGGGATATAAACCATATACTACACGATAGGGAGGCCTATTGGATTTTTGTTTTGGACACTGCGGCCCCTGCCGGATTAAATTCAAAGCAAGAATGGATGGTTCATTATTAATAATAATTTTTTTTCCCCATGCTAATGGCTATAGTTTCTTGGGCTCTTGTTATTCAATCTGGATGTTATCCAGTAATATAGCATGTAGTTATTTAGTGACATATAGATTCAGGTACTTGCCTACTCTGGAAGTATTACCACTATGACGGGATTCCTGACCACTATGCCTCTATATGAATACTTGTATTGTCCAAAATTTCCCTTTCCTTGTTTTTTTTCCCCCAACACGGGGTTTTTAAATTTTGTTGTTTTTTTTAAATTTTAACATCCTGCTTTTGTCCGTTCCCTTATTTTTTTTAATTTACAGTACCACTCGCCGCCACGGTACCCTTCTTTTTTTACGGGTGCCGGAACTGTTGTGTGAGGGGTTTGGGGGGTTGGCTGTCGCTAAGACAGCTTTTTCCTTCACTTCCTGTAACTGTTTGTTGCGTCCAAGCCGTTGTCCTTGGGTTTCCCCTCACGTGCTTTTGGGGGGCGTTCCGGGAAACCCATTTGCGGTTTTAGAATGAGCGAGACGGGCCCCCAAGCAGGTGAGTTTGCAATTAAGTCTTTGTTTAAAAGGGGATATAAGGGGTCTTTTTACAACTGAACTTATGCCATGATTAAGGGGGTTAAAATCACCCGAAACACGTTTTGGCCCCCTTTTAGGGTTTATTTTTTGTCCCTTGCGCCATCGGGTTGCTGGTTTTTTAAAAGGATTTCCGAAAAAGGAAAACTTTTTCTGCATTTTTTGGTACCCGCTGTATCTTTTCCCTTTTAAAAACCCATGGGGGAAATGGAGCATTTCCCAAACACTCATGTGAGGAAAGGAAAAATTGAAATTTCCCCAAACCTTTTGGGGTTTGAGGGGAAACTAGCAAAACGATCTTCCTCTTCCCCCTCCGCCCCAAAATTCCCCGCCAACCTCTTTCCCAAAGGGAAGGGGCCCTCGGTAAAGTCGGTGTCTAAGGGGAAAACCCCTCCTCCCCCGCTTCCCCCGGCACAGCTTCAAACAGGCCCCGACTTTCCTGAGATGATGCACCTGAGAGCTGATACGCCAAACCCTTTCACTAGCCCTGGACCCGAACCACTGCCTAATGAAACCGGGTGAAAATTTTGGGAAATTCGGGCCTTGTGGATTTTTTAGGAGGGGAAAAAGGCCCCGTGTTTCCCCCATCTGTGTCCCCTTTCCACCCCCCTCGTGGGGGGACCTGTTGTTTCAGAGTGTCAGACCACAATGCTCATTCTGACAAGGGGATTGTCCGCACTGACCATTTTGGTGGCTTTCCCTTCAAAACTGGCAAGGAAAGCTGCAAAAAGTCTTTCACCCTGCCCCAAATTTTTGGTGGCTCAACACCCCCAGGTCCCCACCGCTGTTGTCAGGCCATGTGTCCAAAAACCCCTTTCTGCGAAAAACATTGCGCTGCTGCCACAATCGCTGGAGCTGTGGAGGTGGAATTCCGCGGTTGCCCCAAGTCAACAATGAACGGTTGACGGGGAGGCCGAGCTCCCAGGCAACGCCCCCCGGCGGGAAACGAAAGGTGCAACGGGGGAAAGTCGAACTTAGACTTCAGGCCTTCCTCAGCGGGGCAGCCCCAAACCCGGGTAGCCTTAGAAATTTCGGGACGACAAGTTCATGACTTCCCAGGGAAAAGGGATTCTCCACCTACCAACTTAAGGGGGCCAGCAATTTTTGGGCCCATTATCGAAACCCCACCTTCCCTGGCACAAGGTTCTTGCACCCAGCCAGCGCTCGGTCTCGTTGGGGGGGCCGCCCACAGTCCTGACCTTGTGGGACGGCTCCAAGACAGATTTAAATTTTAAAATGGCCCCGGTTTCTTGGGAGTTAAAGCCACCAGAGGGCCTTGGGGAAAGAACCCTGACCATCCCGCGGTTTTGAAGAGCGTGCGTGGCCTGAGAGCCACCCTCACCCCCAGAATCCCCCCCGTTCACCCAGTGAGCTGCACGAGAATAGTGGCCTTGGCCGGCTTACTTTCATGTGTCGTGGTCAGATGGGGCTTTTCCCCGGCCACGATGCAGACAACGTGCTTGAAATTTTTAGATACACGTGGTGGCCAGGGGAGGGGCGGGGTTTTTCTGGCAAAGAAAAAGCCTGCTCGGCATTTGGTATTGGGGGAGGCAAGGGGCCCTGACGTTGGGGGAACCCATCTGTGTTTCCTTATGGAAAGGCAACATTTCCCCGGCCCAAAAACCTGGGCAATGCCGAAAATTCAGGGTTTTTGGGTTTGGGATGGTTTGTTTTGAAGTGTTTTCTTCTCTCCCAAAACCCGGAAAACCCGGGAAGGTGGCCCTAAAACTGGGCCCCTGTACGGGGGTTTTTAGGTCTCAAAAATGGCGGAAAGGAAAAGGGGTAGGATGGGTTTTCCCGGGGGTGCTGGTGGACTCGGGGACGGTGGAGGCTGGAAAAGGGAGGAAAGGTGATCCCTGAAACATGACTCGAGAGACCCGGGCAGCTGAGGAACGCTTTTGGGGGTGGCGGAGGAGGGGAGGACAGAAAGGGTGGGGGGGTGGGGTTTTAGGCTCGGCGTCGGTTTTGGCCTTTTTTGGCCCAAATGTTTTTGCCTCCATTTCAATCATGCATTTGCTGCATGTGATAGACATGTTGGGGTGGTTTTAAAAACCCCCAAGGGTTTTTGCCCCTACCCGGGAAAGGCGGCATTTTGAATCGCGGGGGGAATTTAGAGGCTTTCTCAAAAAAAGGGCCCCGGCTTGAGAGGGCCGGGCCTTTTGACGGCAATAAATGAGGAAATGGGTTTCCCCCTGAAATGTGGTGGCCCGGAAACATATCCCCGGGCTTTTTCGACCGCCCTCTCCCCTTTTTGAGGGGGACCCCTTTTTGACACTACCCCCCCGTCTTTCCCCCTCGTTCCCGTTTATGAAGCGCTCGAAAACAAAACTGTTTAAAAGACCACGTTGGGTCCCCAATGTCACATCATCACATCAAACAGTTGACCCCGTGTCCGAATTTCTGCTCCAGGAGCTGGGGCTACAAAAAGAAGGGGCCCGCAAGACGTTTTCCGACCCCCCGGGATTTTTGCCGATTGACCGGCTTCCTTCTCCTCCTCTGATGGAATAATTAACGGGGCGTCAGAGCAGAGAATATCATCCTCTTTGGCCTCTTTATCTTTTAACATGCCTTCTGAACACAACCGCATTTTGTCATCAAAGAGGTCTTCAGAAAATGGATTATCCACAGTGGTGGGTACACGAGTTGACATTTGTGCTGCTTCATGTTGGACGGATACTGATGATGCTGATGATGACATTTGTGGCCGTGACTGGGAGGACGAGGAGGTAAGACTGCTGGATGCAGGTTGCATTAACCACTGAAGAACAGATTGGCGACGCTGTTCGTTACTGAGATTCACAGGGCCCTGACCCAGCGATGACAGGCCTGACGGTCCTGCAACTGACGATCCGCTGGCATGCGAGTTGTCGCCAGCACTCGTACCTCTACCTCCATGTCCTACCCCCCTCTTTGCTCGCTTACCACCTGAATTTTGCTCCATGTTCAGAAATATAAAAATTTGAGAAGGTATGGAAGAGTTTTGGAAAGTCTCTTATTAAAAGATGGCAAATCACAGCTATTCTCAAATCCCTCAAATCAAAACAAAATTGCTGTATTCAAATTTAACTACAAAATAGCTCTATGAACAAAGCTTGACTGACCAAAAGTGAAAAAAACACCTGTCTGAAATGTATACGGGATAATAAAAGGTATTTTTTGGCACCTATCAATTCACCTGTTATGACTACTAAATTGCTGTATTCAAATTTAACTACAAAGTAGCTCTATGAACAAAGCATGACTGACCAAAAGTGAAAAAAAAACCTGTCTGAAATGTATACGGGATAATAAATGGTATTCTTTGCCACCTATCAATTCACCTGTGGTGACTACTAAATTGCTGTATTCAAATTTAACTACAAAGTAGCTCAATGAACAAAGCTTGACTGACCAAAAGTGAAAAAAACACCTGTCTGAAATGTATACGGGATAATATAAGGTATTTTTTGGCACCTATCAATTCACCTGTGGTGACTACTAAATTGCTGTATTCAAATTTAACTGCAAAGTAGATCTATGAACAAAGCTTGACTGACCAAAAGTGAAAAAAACACGTATCTGAAATGTATTCGGATAATAAAAGGTATTTTTGGCACCTATCAATTCACTTGTGGTGACTACAAAATTGCTGTATTCACATTTAACTGCAAAGTAGCTCTATCAACAAAGCTGTACTGCGCCAAAGTGAAAAAACACGTATCTGAAATGTATTTGGATAATAAAAGGTATTTTTGGCCCCTTTCAATTCACCTGTGGTGACTACAAAATTGCTATATTCAACATTTAAGTGGAAGGTGCCTCAATGAACAAAGCTGTAGTGCGCCAAAGTGAAAAAACACGTATCTGAAATGTATTCGGATAATAAAAGGTATTTTTGGCACCTATCAACCTGTGCTGACTACAAAATTGCTGGATTCTAATTTAACTGCAAGGTGGCTATATCAACAAAGCTGGAATGGGCAAAATTGAAAAAGAACACCTATCTGAAATGTATATGATAATAAAAGTGGAGTTTTGCACCTAACAAAGAGACCTGCAGTTACTAGAAAAGATGTGTATCCTAATATAAGTTCAGGCTGCCCAATATCCAGGAAATATTTCATTAGAAAACTGTTAATATTAAAGCTATTGCAGTGCAATGTCTACACTAAGTCTTGGTGAACTATATCCAGTATTCTTTAAAGAGCTTGTCTGTGTTCGCCCGCAGGACCCCCTCCCCCTCCCCGCCCCCTCCCGTGACTTTACAGCGGTAGATGCTCCTTTAAAATTCTCTACCTAACTACATAAAATCTTCAAATCTCTGATCTAACTAAGTTGTAAGGATCACAGCTAACCGTAGAGCTTTCTCTGTGAAGAAATAGAATAATTTCGCTGAGCTGTTTGCTGAGCTGTTTGGACAGAGGCAGAGCGCATGTCCTACTGCTCTGAGACGCTGACAGACACTGATCATGAACAGGAAGGGCTGTTCTATGTAAAACGAGGTCATGTGATTTTTCCAGCCAATCACAACCATACACATCCCAGTCATGACGTCGCACACACATCTCACCCTGCTCTATTCTGTAAGCTGATTTGCTGGCCGCCAGAATGACAGGAAGCGCCGAAAATGGCGCGATGTTAATAGATTATGCACAGATTTTAACCTAAATTATCGCGTGATCTAAAAAATCCGATCAACGTAAATACCGTGCCGATTTCAACTTTGTCGATAATAATCGCTCAACACTATTAAAGAAGGTTTCAGCGCTTTATCTGATAATATTTTACACTTAATAAAAATTATTTTTTTATTCATACTCCATGACGCACGATTGCATTGCGCCCATCTCTCCATAGACTACAATGGGAGAGGTAGCTCGGGCTCTGATTGGCTGGGATAGGCAAGCTACCGCTAGCTCAGCCAATCAGCTCTTTTCGGTATTTTTACTGTATTTTGAACTGTCCCGCCTTTGATTTTGATTGGTCAAAACTTCTCCATAGGCTATAATGGGTCTTTGTCCCTCCTATTCTGATTGGTTAATACTCCTTCATAGGTTAGAATGGGCCACTGTCGCTCTTATTCTGATTGGTCAATAGTTCTCCATAGGTTTTAATAGGACACTGTCGCTCCTATTCTGATTGGCTGGTTTATGCCGACCAATGAGAAGAGCTTAAACAATTTGAATTACTGTTTTTCCCAGCAATTCTCTATATCCCAATTCCTTATGTTGCGCCGGTCTCGGCGACAAATGCGTTGTTCGAGATTTTATTAATGTATGTTTATAGAAGGTTTCAGCTCTTTTTCAAAGAATATTTTACACTTAATAAAAATGATTTTTGTATTCATACTCCATGCCGCACGGCGCTGAGAGCCGAGATTGCATGGCGCCGATCTCTCCATAGACTACTATGGGATAAGTAGCTCGCGCTCTGATTGGCTGGGATAGCCAAGCCCCGCTAGCTCAACCAATCAGCTCTATTCTGCATTTTTACTGTATTTTGAACTGTCCCGCCTTTGATTCTGATTGGTCAATAGTTCTCCATAGGTTGTAATGGTTCACTGTAGCTCCTATTCTGATTGGCCGGTTTATGCCGACCAATGAGAATAGCTTTCTGAATTTGAATTACTGTATTTCCCGGCAATTTCCAATATCCTAATTCTTGAATTAGGATATTGGAAAGTGCTTTTTTTTATGTATTTTTTATTTTTGAAGTTTCAGCTCTTTTTCTGATAATGTTTTACGCCTTTATAAAGGCGATTTTTGATTCATACTCCGCACCGACATGTGGAATGATTTCTCGCTGTTTTCCAGCCTGTCTCGCATCGGAACACATGTTCGGCGCAGTCCCGCACTGCGCCCATGTCCCCGCACTGTGCCCCACACACTGGCGAGGCACAGGGAACTTTTCCCCGCATGTACGAGCGCACCTCCTCGGACGGCAAATCTTCGGCGCAGCCCCGCACTGCGCCTCAGTCCCGCACTGCGCCTCAAACACTGGCGAGGCGCGGCGGACTTTTCCCCGCATGTATGAGTGCACTACCTCCGGCGGCGAATCTTAGGCGCAGCCCCGCACTGCGCCTAAGTCCCGCACTGCGCCTCAAACAATGGCGAGGCGCGGCGGACTTTACATGGTATGTATGAGCGCACCCTGGCGCCAACATAAATCAGGCGCAGATTTCGCCGGAACACCGGCGGAAAGGTGCGCCCCGTCGTGGCGAGATTCATACATGTCGCCCATAATGCTTCACGTACATAGTTTGTCCTCCCTTATCCCTTTTGTATATATCTAGTCTGTCGTATTTATGTTTTGTTCTTCCTAAGGTTATGTGGTTATAGCTACCACACGGTAGTAAAGAAAGTTAATGTTTTCCTTATGCAACATTCTTGTTATAAGCTCTATTATACTTGTGCAAATGACTTATCCTGTACCTTATGTATCCTGCTGTACAACTTGGAAGGACATATCTTAATGTTGGTTTGTGTTTCCTACTTGACTTAAAACAGGTAAGATTTATTCTGATTTCATGTCAGATAGTGAGAAAAACATGCATATGCGTCTTTTTATATACTGTATGTAAACTTATGGTGTAAACTGTATATATAAAAGAAACATACACATTTATATGTAAATGTTGTATTATATGTTTTCTTGGGACAACACTGAAGATATCACACTGTAATACAATGTAAAATATTCAGTGTACAGCTTGAGATACTGTATATATACATGTGTGTATTTAAAATTAACTATAATTTTGTCACTCAATATTGAAGGAAGTATTTCTGTTAGATCTATTAGTTTAATTATTCTAATTATCCTATAAGTGTACTTTGCCAATCAATACAAAGTCACAATACAATGGCTAAAACAATAGAAGTATATCTAGGTGGGTGTGAAAAAAAAATCCTACTTGGTGTGGTTGCTAAGGAACTGACAGAGTGAGAAAGGAATTAAATATTATTATAAGATTAAAAAAAAAATCTATGTACATAGAAACACAGCACTTTAAACATTTTGGGTGACATGTCAGAAAAGAGGCGCCACCATGTCAGTTTTAAGGCGCATTAAAGGCAACATGTGTGAACGGGGCTGCACCGGATATGTGCCGTCTTTTCAGCCCGATATCAGGCGCAGCCCTGTTCATACATTTTTACATCTCCAACTTGCCACTGCGGCTCTTTGTAATGCGCCTGATCTCGGTGGGCGTGTGCGGGAGGCGGGGCACACTAGAACCGTAGCGAAACTACATATTTGTAGCTCTGCTATGGCATTTCTGGGTGCATTACAGCTGGAACAAGTATACCACTTTCAAAGTGGCATACCTGATCCAGAAATGTCACACTAGCGCTAGAATGCGCATGATTTATGACCCGCTGTAGAGCGGGTTGACAAATCAGGCGCATTCTATGCCGTTACTAGGTGCATGAAATTTGGCGTGTTAACACCAAATTTCATGCATGTCGCCCTAAATGAGTGTATTGTGCACCTGATTGAAAGAACCTGTCAAAACTCTGGAATGTGATATACCTTACATAGTATAATTGATGCACCTAAACTAGGCGCATTGCATAATGTAGACGCATAGCATATCATTGCTAGCATATTTGATGCACTTTCTTTAGGCACAATCAAATGTGTTGTGAATGTTGTATAATGCACCCAGTTTTGGTGTACTACAGTTCATTTATATAGAGAATAGGGTGTCAACGCTTTTTTTTGTGCAAAATGCACCAACAAAATTGCTCAGCCCTAATGGGACATGTCGCCCTTTATATTTATTTTGGTTTTACAACCCCAATTTTAAAAAAATGTTTGGATGCTATAAAAAATGTAAAGAAAACAAAAATTCAGTGATTCTGAAATATTTTATGGTAAAATTTTATTCACAACAACAGTACACAGAAAACATATCAGAAGTTGAAAGCTAGACTTTTTTCATTTGAAAAAATCTACTTAATTAGAAATTGATGGCAGCAACGCATCTCAAAAATTGAGGCTTATGTCTACTATTGTGAAGCATTTGCTCTTCTTTTCACAAATGACTGTAAACTTCTGGGAAAAGAGGATTTTTTCTTTAACTCTTCAACTGAGCTGTAAACTAATATTGCCCATATCACACCTCAATAAAAAAAGAAAGAAAACAGGCCCTGGTGTGCAGTCTTTGTGGGGACTACTTTTAAAAAAAAAATTTCCATCATTAACTTTGTTTTCAGATCACAGTAAAACTTTTCTCCTTCTACCTGTAGAAAGTCTCAGCACAATAAGACTATGTCTACAAAGCACAGGGTTACAGGCGGATTTTTAAGCGGTTTCAGTATTTAGAATCTGCAAAAATCTGACTGTAACCAGTGCCCATAGACCGCAATAGAAAGTCCGTGCTTAAATCTACACAGCATGGATTTTTCTACTATAGGATTTCTAAACCGTCAGCTTTCCGCCGGAAGATAGAACATGTTCTATCTTCCGGCAGATTCCCATACAGTTAACGTACTGGGCTGGTGTGAAACCAAAAACCAACTGCATTTTTTGGTGGAAACCCATGCCATAAACCGCGGTATGGCGATGTTAAAATGCCGGCAGATTTTGGACGGCATTTTAACATTTGCTGTGTTGACATAGCCTAATGAGCAACTAAATTAAATCCAAATAATTAGCTTTATGTAGCCAAATACTTGCCTTTCTTTGACTTTAATAACTCGTGAATCATGGTCAGATCCATGTTGCACTAGTGGCCCATACTTTACTTTATTACACCTCTGACGTGTAAATATTTAGGGGGAATTATTTCCCCTCACTGAGACGGTTATCTTTTTTATTATTACTGCAGTTCTCCAATATATACTTGGCCTTTTTAACTCACTGGTTTCTTTTAAGCTCCAAACTCACTAGGTCCTGATACTGTAAGTATTTGTGTAGAGTAGGGCTGATAGGCACCTTGGAGTGCAGGATATGGAGAATTCTGGTCAGAAGTCTGGATCTTTTTTTTACGGAATCAATTTAGGGGTCAAGTTTGGGGTCTGACTTTATATAATTGGGGAATTTTTTGGGAAATTTTAATCATCTGTTTGATCAGGACTTTAAATTTACTTAAGGGTGGGGCCCTTTGGTTTAAATTTTTTTTGTTTTCTATAGAGGGGTTGCGATTGCTGCCCAAAAATATTTAAAAAATTTTCTTGGCAGAAAGCATCAGCCCCCGAAATAAAAAAATCATTCCAAGGGTTTAAAAAGAGAAAAAGCTTTGGAAAAAAAAAAAATGATAAAAAAAATTTATGGATTTTTTTAAAAAGGGGAAAATGTCTACTTTTTTTGACCTGGGCTAAAAAAGTTTTAAGGAAAGGGGGGGGAATCCCTTTTTGCAGCAACTCACCCCTTTTTAAAAAGGGGGGGATTTTTTTTAGTATTCCCCAAATTTTGGATACTATTGGAAGGGTGGGGGGGGAAAAACGAATTTTTTAAAGGAAAATGGAAAAATTTGGTTTTGAAATTTCAGGGAAAAAAATTTGTTTTGGAAAAAAAAGGGGCGGAAACTTTGGGGGGAACCCTTGGGTGAACGAAAGGTTTTTGCTTTTTTTTAAATTGGGGTTAAAAAGGCTTTCGAAAAAACCCCTGGCGGGGTTTCCAAAAGGGGGCCCAAAACACCTTTTTGGGGGAAGAAGGGCATAGGCCCCGCCCTGGAAAACCTGTGCGGGGGGTTTTAAAGGCCCCAAACAGAGGGGGCCGGCCGGGGGTTTTTTGTGGGGCGGGGCAGCCCCCTATTTTAGTGGGGGCCGGGGGGGGCCCCCGGGAGGGTTTACCCCCTTTTCCCCTTCCCCCCTTTTGGTCCCAAAAAGGGGGAAGGTTTCTGCCTGGGCTGATTTTTGGCCCCTTTAAATGAAAAAATATTGGGTTTTTTTTTTATTTTGCGATTTTTTTTTGGGGGTGTCCAGCTTTGGGTTTTAGAGAAAATGTACTTTTTAAAAGGGGTTTTATTTCTAATTTTTTTTTTGGGGGATTGGGGGCTGAAATTCCCCGGGGTGCGTTTCCCCCCCTTTCAGCTGCCTTTTTTCATTCAATTAAAACCAAATGGGATCTAAAGGGGGGGTTTTCCCGGGGGTTTTATTCATTTTAAAAAAAGAAAACCCCAAACGTTTTTACAATTTCAAATTTTTCCCATTCAAATTTTTGGGCTTTTCAAATTTTTTTAAAATTTCGGCCCCTTTTTAAAACCAGGGGGGTTTAAATTTTGGGGTTGTTTTGGGGTGGTGTGGGGTTGGGCCCCCCAAGGGAAAAAAAACCGGGCTTTTTTTTTAAAAGCCCCCAAAAAATTTAAAATTTTTTTTTCCCGTTTGCCCAAAAAACCCCCAAGCAAAAGGTTAATTAAAAAAAATGTATTCCCCATTTTTGTTTTTGGCTTTGAAAAAAAGCAAAAATTGGGAACACGCTACAAAAACTACTTTGTTTTTTTGGGGGGTCAATTTCTTTGGCGCCCAATTTTCCCTCCCCGGGTTTTTAAATTAAAAACGTTTTTTTTTTGGGTGGGGGAAAAAAAAAAAATAAAAACCCCTTTTTTTTTTCAACGCCAAAAAATTTTAAAATTTTTTTTCCCGTAGGGGGCCCAATTTTACAAGAAAGGGGTTTAATTACAAAAGTTTAAAACTCTTGGTTTTTTGGCGGTTTAAAAAAAAAAACAGCAAAATTTTAAAACCGTTTTCAAAAACTTAAGGTTTTTGGGGGGGGGGTTTAAATTTTTTTTGGCGCAATTTTTTTCATCCTGGGGGTTTTAATTTAAAACCCTTTTTTTGCTGGGGTTGCTGACAAAAAAAAAAAAACAAAGTTCTTTTTTCCCTCGCCCAAAAAAACATTTTAAAAATTTTTTCTGTTGGGGTTAAAATTTACAAAGAAAAAGGGTTTAATTTTCAAAAAAATGTATCTTTGTTGGGGGTGGTGGGGAAAAAAACGCAAATTTTAACCGTACCCAAAACTTTTTCTTTGTTTGTTTGGGGGGCCCAATTTTTTTGGGGGGAAAAATTTTTTAATTTCCCGGGGGGAATTTTTGTGTTGGTTTTTTGGTGGGTTTTTTTCTGACCCCAAGGAAAAAAACCGTTTTTTTTTTCAACGCCAAAATAATAATTTAAATTTTTTCAATGTAGTTTAAAAAACCAAAAAAGCCAAAGGTTTTAATTTTTTATATTTTTATCTCTTTGGGGTTTTTGTGGCGTTGAAAACACGCAAAATTTTAAAAAAAAGTTTCAAAGGTTTTTTAGTTTTTTGGGGGGTTTAATTGTTTGGCGCAATTTTTTTATCCAGGGGGGTTTTTCCCAAGGGGTTTGGGTTTTGGTTTTTTTTGCTGAAAAAAAATAAAAACCTTCCTTTTTTTAAAGGGCCCCCAAAAAAAATATTTAAATTTTTTCCTGTTGGGGGCCAATTTTTAAAAAGGGAAAAGGGTTTTTTTCAACGGGATTTCTTGTTGTGTGGGCGTTTGGGAAAAAAACGCCCAATTTTTTAAACCAAAGCTACAAAAAAAAATTTTTCTTTTTTGTGGGGGGGGTCATTTCTTTGGCGCAAAAATTTTAAACCAGGGGGTTTAATTAAGGGGTTTTTTTTTTTTCTGGTTTTGCTGACAAAAAATTAAAACCCTTTTTTTTTCAAGCCAAAATTTTTATAAATTTTTTTTCCTGTTTTGGCCCTTTAATTTCCAAAAAAAGCCAAAAAGGGTTTTTTTTCAACCCGTTTTTCTTGTTTTGTTGGGGGGAGAAAAACCCCGGGAAAATTTAAAAAACCCCTAAAAATAGCTTCTAGTTTTTTGGGGGGGTTTAAAAATTCCCTTTTGGGGCCAAAATTTTCATCCAGAGGTTTAAATTTTAAGGGGTTTGTTTGCTGGTGTTTCTGACAAAAATAAAAACCCCTTTTTTTTTCAAAAAGGGCCAAAAAAAATTTTTTTACCAAATTTTTTTCCTTTTTGCCTAAATTTTTTTGTTTTCCGGGGGGTTTAAAAAAAATTTTAAACCTGGTTTGTTTTTTTACATTTTTGGTAAACCCCCACCCGTGGTTTTTTAAAAAGGGGGCAAAAATTTTTAAAATTCATTTTTTTTTGGGGGCCCTTTTTTTGGAGCGCCAAAAATTTTATCCAAGGGGGGTTTCCCCAAAAAAATTTTTAATGGGTTTCATTTTGGGGGTCAAAAAACGGGTGTATATTTATCATATACGGGGTAATTTTCATCAAAAAAGTTTTCTGGGACATTTTTTGTAAAAATAAATGTTAAAGGGCAGGGAAAAAAGAGGGTTTGGGGGGCTCTTTTCACTGCCCAGTTGGGCAGTGGCAAAAACCCTTTTCCCGGGAAAAAAGGCCCCGGTCCAAGCCCAGGCAAGGGGGGGAAAGTTCGCAAACAGGGGGGGCACTCGGTTTGGGGGGGCCCCCCAAAATTTCCGCTGTTTATCTTGGGGGGGCCGTGGGGGTTTTTTCAGCAAACCCCAAAAAGGTTTCCCTTTATTGGTTTGGGGGTAGGGTTTATCCTTTTTCCTCCCAGTTGGGGGGGGAATTTTTTTAACCCAAACCCCCCCAAAAAGTCGGGTGGGAACCTTTTAGGACACAAAAAATTTGTTGGGGTTTGGCCCCCCGGGTTGGGGCGGGGCAGCGGGGGGGCCTTTAAAACCTTGGTTTTTCCTTTAAGGGGTTTGGCCCTTTTGTTTTTCCCTCCGGTTTTCCTTTAGGGCCAGGAATTTACTATGTGGGCTGGGCTCGCGGGCCCCCTATTAGCGAGGTTGGAAAAAATTTTGGAGGGGGGGGGGCAGGGTTAAACCAAATTTTCTTGGGGAGCGAAGAAAAAAGGGACCCCCAAAATCGGGGCCCGGGGTTTTTTTTGCAGGGAGGCCGGGAAGGTTTTAGGAGGGGGAGGAAATTTGGCCATGGGGGGTCTGTTGTGGGGGAGGGGGCAAGGGCCTTCCCGGGATTCCCCCGGGGGGGGCCGGGGGATGGGGGGGGGGGCCCGTGACGATTTGGAAAAAACCAAAAAAGAAAGATGATGTAAGCCGGGTCGGGATTTTGGGGGAAGGGGTGGGTTTAGGGGAAGGGCCTTTCTTTATTTCAGGAGGGTGAGGGATCAGGGGTTTTGGGGGTTCCCGGGGGAAGGGAGCGGCCCCCCGGGCCCCAAAAATGGGTCGTTTGGGGGCCCTGGGGCGGGAGGGGTAAGCAGGGGAAATGTGAAGGGGCGGGGAAGGGGCCCAAACGGGGCCCCCCGGGGTAAAAAAAAAAACCCGTTCGCAGGGGCCAAGAAAAAATAAACCCCAAAAAAAGGGGCTCAGGGGGAGGGGAAGGGGGCGGGGAGTAGGGGGCCCCTCAGTGCGGGGGAAACGGGTTGGGGGGGTTAAAAAAACCCATTTCTCGGGGGTGTGGCCCGTTTTTTTGCCCAAGGACCCCCGGGGGGGGAGCCCGAATATGGGGGATAATTTTAGAATCTGTGGGCAGGGAAAGGGGGAAACGTGGGGGCCCGGGAAGCTAAAAAGTTTTGGCCAAACCCCGGGGCCCCGCGGTTTTAAAAAACATTTTCAGGGTTCCCCCATTTTCCGGGGGGTCTGGGGGGGAAAAAGTGGCTTTTAGATTGGGTGGTCCCAATTTTTTGGGGCCCCCCGCAAAAAAAGCAGCAAACGGGCCCCCCGGGGGGGGCAATTGGCCCTTCCATTTTCCCGGCCCGTAAGGGGGGTCCCCCCCACCTCTGCAAAAAAAAGGGGAAAACTGTTTTTTCTTTTTACATCTTTTTCCCCCGGGGGCCCCAGAAAGCCCTGTCCCCCCCGCTTTCTTTATGGCCCCCGGAAATGTTTTTTGTGAAAGGGGAATTTTCAAAAGGGGGGGGACAAAACCCGGGATTTTCGTCCAAAAACCCCTTTTCCCAAGGGGCTGCTTAACCTTTTTTGCTCCTGTCCCAAATTGTTGGTTTTTACAAATCCCTTTCCCCTTTCCCAAATTTTGGGGGGGGGGACTCTGCCCCCCGTTCAGGAACTAATTGGGTTTTTTTCCGAAACCCGGTTTTGGAGGGGTTCCAAAGCCCGGGAATTTTTTTTTCCAAAAAGGTTATTTACCCGCACTTCCCTTTAAAAATGTTTAAAAAAAGGGGAAGGGGGGTCCCTCCCCGAGCTTATCGGTTTTTCCCCAAAGGGGCCCGGGGCCCGGGGCGGGGGTTTTGGGGGCTTGTAAATACCGGGTCAGGGGCCCGTTAAAAAATGTCCTTTTTGGGGGGGCCCTGGGTGAATGTGCTTTCCCAAACCCAAAGGCCCCCCCCCACCCAAACAACTTGGGAAAAGGGAAGGGCGCCGCTTTTTTCCTTTTCCCCATTGTCCCAAAAATTTTCCTTCCCCCGGGGGCCCCCACCACCCCTTCTTTTTAAAACCTTTTTCATGTACTGCTCCCCCCATACCCCCCCTTGTGTAGGGGCCCCAAAGCGGGGGGTTCCAAAACAGGGGTTTTTCCCCCTGGGCTTGCCTCGGCGGAAAAAAAGGGCCCCCCAACAAGGGGAGGGGAAATGCGCCGTTTTCATGCAGGGAAGAAAAAATCGATGTGTGGGGGTTTTTTTCCGCGCCCCTCTGCCAAAACGGAAAAAACCCTTGGTTGGGGCGGGGGGCAATGGGGGGGGGAAAAAATGGTGGGGGCCGCGCTTTCACCGAGGGGGGGGGTCCCCTGCGGGGCCCTTTTCTGGCGCAGTTTTTCAAAACTGGTTTTTTGAAAAAGGTTTTCCCGAAAATTTTCCACCGAAACTCAGAAAAAATTTTTGAAAAAAAGGCCGGGAAAAAAAAAATGTGGGGTTTCAAATTTTTTTTCCATTTTTGTTTCAAAAAACCAGGAACCCCCTTTTCCCCGGGGTTTGCCCAAAACGGAGAACGGCCTCCCCCAACACCAAATTGATATTTTGGAAAGTTTTTACCCGGGGGGAATTTCAAGGGGTGCAATTTTTTGGACCGGGGGGGGTGTATTTAAAAACCCGAGAAATTGGGGGCCCAAAAAAGATTTTTTGATGAAACCCGGGGGAGGGCGAAAGGGAACCCCCCCTGTGTAAATTTTGGGTTTTTCAAGGCCCAGTGGCAAACTCAAAGCGGGGGGGAAAAACCCGGTTGGGGGGGGGGGGCCATTTTGAGGAGGCGGGCGTTTTTTTTCAAATGGGCCCGGGGCTACGGGGGTGGGAAAAACGTTTATTTTCCCCTGTTTTTTATTTTCCTTGGGAAAAAAAGGGTGCTGGAAAAAAAAATTTTTTTCTGGGCAGGGGGCTGGGGGGGGGGGACTTTGGGGACTAAAAACTCGGGGGGCCAAAAATTGAGTCCCGGGTGGGGATGGGAAAAGGGAAAAGGAGGGGGGAAAATTTGGGGGCAGGGAAAAGGGCCCCTTGTTTTGGGGGGAAATTTTTAGGGGATTTTTTTTTTTCCCCGGTGAAAAGGGGAGGAGGGGGGGCAAGGGGGGGAGCTGGAGGAGGTGGAGGAGGAATTTAGGGAAGGGGTTTAAATCAGATGGGGCCCCCCAAACGTGGCAGTATAACCCGTTGGGGAAAAAGGGGGCCCCGGGGAGCCCCTCGGGGGGTCATTGTGCAGAAGGGGGCCCCCCAGGCATTTCTTATTTGGGCCGGGGGTTGTGGAAAAAGCCCAATTTGGGAGCCAAACGGGGAGGGTTTGGGGGGGGCATCCGTCTCCCCCCGCTATTGGGCCCTCGCTATCCCGGGCCAAAAAAGGGGAAACCTTTTTTTTTCCCCGTATTTTTAGGGGGGAAAGGCAAAAAAAAATAACCCCATAGGGGGAAATTTTTTTTTCCGTAAAACAGTTTGGGGCCGGGGTGGGCCCCCTGTTTCAGGGGAAATTTTTTCCCCCATTTGGAAAAGGTCTGGGGAAAAGGGGGGGCCTTTTAGCGCTTTACGTATACCTTTCCCCGGGGGGTTTCTGGGGGAAGGGTGGGGGGGGGTAAGGGGGGGGGCCCCGGGACCAAGGGGTCCATCAGTAGGGAAAAAATAAGTCTGGGGCCCCTGGGTGGAAACAGCTTTTTCCTTTCCCCCCCCGTGTTTAGGGGGGGGCAGTCGCCAGCAGGCGCGAGGGAAATTTGGGGCAAGTCCCTTTTAAACCAAAAAGGGGTTTTGGCCTACCCTTTGGGCAGCACTCTGGCCCCCCTTTAAAAGGGGTTTGGGGGGATTTGCTGGGGGGGGCTACTGGGCAGGGAAAACCCCGGATGTGTGGGGGGGCCCCAACGGAGGTTTTCAGGGGGAGAAAACTGGGCCTGGCCCCGGGCCCCCGTAGTTTTGGCTTCCCGGGGAACGGGGGGTTTTAGTGCAAAGGGGGGGGGCCCTTTGTTAAAACCCCCAAGGGGGGAAAAACCCCTTGGGCCCCGGGAAATGTGGAAAGGGACTGGGCCTTTTTTTCAAAATGAATCAGGCGTGGATTTGGCCAAAGGAATTTTTTAAACCCAACCCCCAATTGCCTTAGGGGAACAGTCTGGGTTTAAAAACCTTTCCTTTAGGCCCCCTAATTTTTGATGCCCGCCCCACCCGCCTGATGCCCCCCCACTTTTTTTCTGACAGTTTTTTTTTCCAAAACTTTCCCCACCCCCCCATTTTTTTACCCAGGGGGGCTGGTTTTTTGCCCCCCACCACCCCCCCAAAAAACTTTTTTTTTTGTGGCCCACTGTTTTGGGGGCCCCCATTTTTCTGCTTTCTGGGGGCTGGGGTGCCCTGGGGCCTCCCACTGTGGTTTATTTTCCCCAAAATTTCCCCACCCCCCCCAGGGGTTTCTTTTCCGCCGTGGGGGGGCCTCCCCTCTCAGTCATTTTTTGGCCCCTTGTGGCTTTCCCCCTGTTTTTGACCCTCAGAAAGTCCCTTTTTGCCACTTTTCTTTGGGGGGCCTATTTCTTTCCTTTCTGGGGGGGGGGGGGCTCCTTGGGCCCCTGCCCCCCCAAAAACTGTTTTCATTGAGGGGGCCCCCCCGGCCCTTGGGGGGGTTTTTTTTGCTGGGTGGGGGCCGTGGGGCTCCGGCCCCCTCCCCTTTTATTGTGGCCCAAAATTTTGTGGGGGTCCCTTTTTTTTTTCCACCCTTTTCCCGAATTTTTTCCCTTGTGGGGCCCTTGGGCCTTTTAAATTTTTTTGGGTGCTTTCTGGGCGGGACCTCCCCCAAATTTTTGGGGGATTGGGTCACCCCTGTGGGGGCCTTTTTTCTTTTTGCCCCCCTTTTCCCGAATTTTTCGTTTTGCCACTTTCCTTTCTTTTTAAAATGCTGCGGGCCCTGACCCCCCCCACCCTGTGGGGATTGTGGGGCCAACCCCTGTGGCCTAATTTCTGTTTTAAAACCCCCTCCAGAAATTTTTCATTGTTTCCCCCCTCCTGAATTTTTTACTGCTTTTCCGGGCCCTTGGGCCCCCCCCCCCACACTGTCTGATTTTGGGCCCCTTGTGGGGCCCCAAATTTCCCGTTTAGCCCTCCCCGAATGTCATTTTTTGCCAAATGGCCCGATTTTTCATTTATGCTGCCCCTGTTTTTCCCCCCACTGTGTGAATTTTGGGGGGCCACTTTTGTGGCCCAATTTTCTGTTTTTTCCCGGGCCTTTCCGGGAAGTCTTTTTTGGGCCCCCCTGCCCGATTTTTTATTTCTGCTGCTGTCTTTGGGGGGCCCCCCACCCAACTGTATCATTTTTGCCCCCTCTGTGGGGGCCCCCTTTTTTACTGTTTTTTCCAACCTCCAAAAAAATGGGCATTGGGGCCCCTGCCTGTTTTTTTCATGTGCTGCTGTCGTTTTACTTCCCCCCCACTGTTTTTCATTTTGTCCCCCTTTTTGGTTGGGGGTTTAAAACTTTTTTTTTTGCCGCTTCCCCGAATTGGGCTTTTTTGCCCCCTTGCCTTTACCCCCAATGCTGCTTTTCCCCCCGGGGGAACCCCCCGCTCTCCAAAGGGCTTTTTGCCCTTTTCCTTTTTGGGGCCTTTTCCCTTTTTTTGGGCCCCCCCCCCGTAACATTTGGTTTTTCCCAATTGGGCCCGATTTTTTTTTCTTTTACAGCCCCCCGTGGGCCTCCCCCACTGTGTGTTTTTGACCCCCTCTGTTGGGGGGCCCAAAATTTCTTTTTTTTGCACCTCCGAAAGTTTTATTTTTTTTGCCCCTGGGGCCCGAAATTTATTTGGTTTCCCCCCGTTTAAAACCTTTCCAAAACCCTTGTGAATTTTTGCCCCCTTTTTGTTGGGGCCTTTTTAAAACTTGTTTTTTTTTCCCCCTCCCCCAATGTTTTTTTGTGAAATGGCCCTGGGTTTTTTCAATTGCTTTCTGATTTTCCCTGAAACCCCCCCCAAAATTTTTTTTCCCTTGTTGCCCAAAATCTGTTGGGGGTAATTTTCTGTTTTTGGGCCCCCTCCAGGGGGGAAATTTAAATTTTTGCCCCCTGCCTGAACCCCCATTTTCTTTTCTGGGGCCCCCGTGGAAATTTGCTCTCAGTAAAACCCAAAATTGGGGGCTTTTAACCCTTTGGAAATTTGATTTGTTAAAAACGTTTCCCGTTCCCCCCCAGGTTTTCCCCTTTTTTTTGGCATTTTTTTTTTTCTATTTTTTTCTTTAAACCCTGGGTGGAGGAAATTGACCCCTGTTCCTTTTGGGTTTTTTTCCTTTTCCCTTTTCCATTTCTTTCCAAATTTTTTCCCCCCGGGGAATTTAAATTTCAATTTGGTTTTAAAATTTTCCTGACCTCCCCCTTTTTTACCCCCCTTTAAGGGGGGGGAAAAATTTTTTTTCCCCCAAACTATTTTTTTTACCCTTGGGGAAGTTTTTTTGTAGGGGTTAAATTTTAGAAAAAAAAAACATTTTTTTTTTAAAATTGGATTGGGAAACCCCCCCTGTCTTTGTTTTTTTCTTTTTTTTTAAATTGGGACCCCTCACCCTTGAAACCACTCTTTGAACCAAAATTTTCAAAAAAAAAACAAAAAATTTTTTTTTAAGGGGGCCTTTTAGTATTGCTTTCCCCTTTTTCCCCAAAAGTTAAAAGGGGCCCAAAAAAATTTTTTAAAAAAAGGAAAATTTCCAGCCAAATGTTAAAAAAATTTTTTTTGGGGGGGGGAAATGCCCCCAATTTTGAAGGGCCCCCCATTTTTTTGTTCCAAAAGGGGCCCTTGGGTTTTTTGCGGGAAATTCCCCAAGGGGAAAAAATTGGGGGCACCAAAAAAAATTTAAAATTGGGGGTTCTCAGCCCCCTAAATTAAAAAAAAGGGCATGGGGGGGAAAAAAGGCCCCCCTTAAAAAACTGCTGCCGCCCCTGTGGACCTCCCACACTGTCGTGATTGTGCCATCTCTGTGGTCCTATACTGTTTTGCAGCCGCCACCAATGTCATTGTGCCACTGCCTGTATCTCATTGCTGTGCTGCTATGACCTTCCACACATGTATAATTGTGCCTCACCTCTGTGGACCTAATACTTTTTGCCGGCCTCCCTGAATTTCATGTGCAACTGAGATGACACTCATACTGGCTGCGCCAGTGACTCTGCTCTCAGTCACCAATTGAGCTTCACTTGGAAATAATGATTGTTATACGCTCCGTTCCAACAGGTGCCCTTTTTCTTGGCATTCTTTTTCTATTTTACTCAACGTGCTGGAGGGAAATTGACTCCTGTACTTTGTTTCTACTGTCAGTGCTCCATCTTTCGACCATATCACCGCCATGAATATCCTACAATCTGGTCAAGTCTTTTCATGTTACACTCCCTTGTACTATGCTTTGTGGATATTTTTTTTTCACCAGCTATTTTCTGGACATGCTAAGTTTTTTAGTAGCTTTATTCTAGTAATATCACATTTTTAATTTAGGATGGAATCCACCACCCTGTCTCTTGTTTCTCTTTTTTAATGAGCTCCATCACCCTTGTGCTCTCTCTTGAAATTGTCTAGAAACCAACATCTTTTTTTTAAATAGGACCGGTAGTATATGCGGCATTTCAAATGCAGCAATGGACCCAAATAAATTATATTATTGTCTTATCAGCCAACTGTTTAAAAAGTGTGGAGGCGAGGAAATTGCCATTAGAAGCCACATTTCTGTTCCAAACGGACCATGATTATTGCTGTATCTCACAGGCAACCATGACCCCAAAAACTATTTATAAATTTTGCACCTTTCAGCCCTCTATTAAAAATGGCATGGAGAAATGCCACTTAGACAGCCACATTTCTGTTCGACCATAGGACCATATTTATAGCTGTTATCTCACAGGATACATGACCTCAATCCAATTGACAATGCGAAAACTATTAAACGATAAAGTGAGGTAAATGGTATGGTGTTGTCCATGAAATCCTTGCTGTCTATTTACAGTCTCCCACAGCAAAAACCAGCAAAAATGAACTGTTGGGAAAAGAGATATTAAAAATTGCAGTTATGAATTGTTGATTTAAAAAAAAAGTTTTCAAGAGGACCATTTCTGTTTGAAGGAGGAATGTGGAAGTAGACCGAAAACTAATCGGTGTCCTCAGCAATTGGGGCGACAACTCCATCAGAGATCCATCGCCTCGATGCATCTTGATGAAGTAATACGATCCATCTTTATTGTGGAACAGATGAGTTGCGTTTGTCTGTAATGACTCCTCCAGCTGTGCTTACAAGGTGCTGCTCAGATTATCTCGCTGGCTGCTGGGCAGGACAAACACCTCTATGGCCGTGGCGAGCGAGCTCGGGCCAGTCAGTCCATTTTTGGATACCCAGAAGTACATTATTGGGTCCGGAACACATGCATAAAACATCGGTGTTGAGACGTCAAGTATAGTCGTGCACCATGATATTAAGCCTGGTATCTGTGTGTTGGATGTGTGCCCCTGCATTGCATGCAGTTGGTCAGGTGGGAAATAAGTTGCCAGAGGTATCCCATTAGGCTTCTGCCACCTTGCCTCTGCGGCTGCTGCTGACGGCTACGGCTTACTTGGCACTCTATGCTGTCCCGTCGCTGATGTTGTTCCACCGTGACAGTTGGGGAAACGTGAAGCAGGACGATCTACAGATGTCTCCAGTTGATACAATCAGCAAGGTCTCCATTTCCTGCATTTTACAACTCTTTTATTTGGGTGGGTGGAAGGAAAGTGCTGAGTTTTGTTTTGTACCGGGGATCCAGGAGGGTGGCCACCCAGTAATGTGGTTCAGTGTTGGCCTTAATGCCGAGAGGATCATGTCTGGAGGAAATGGAGCATCAAAGCACATTCATGTGTGAGATGGAGCCTGATTTCCCAAGCCCTCTGGGTCGAGCCGGCATTAGCAATTTGCATCTTCTCTTCTTCCTCTCCGCCTAAAATTCGGGCCAACCTCTACTCCAAGGCAGGCGACAGTCGGTAACGTCGATGTTAGGAATACCTTCCTCCTCTCCTGGCTGCCTCCTGGCACAGTTCAAACACAGCCCTGACTTGCCCTGAGATTGATGCACCTGAGCTGATGACGACACCTTGCATAGCCCTGGACCTATAACACACTGCTAATAAAAGACGTTGAAATTGTGAACACTGTCGGGACCATTGTGCGATTTGACGGTGAGAAAGGCTCCGTGCCACATCTTTGTCCGTCTCCTCCTCCGGCGCTGCCGGGACCTGTTGTTTCAGAGTGTCCAAACGATCGTTCCAGAACTCAAGATCACCCACAATGCTCATGCTGATCAAGGGGCATTGTCTGCTCTGACCATTTTGGTGGTTCTTCAAAACTGGCAAGGATGGTGCAGAGCCTCTTTTATCCGTTCCATCTCTTCGGTGGTTCAACACCCGGGGTCCGCACCGCTGCATGTCAGGCCATGTGGTCACTTCGTACTGCGTAATGCCATTGCGCTGCATGCCACAATCGCTGAAGACTTGTGGAGGGTGGTATTCCAGCATGTTGCCCACGTCAACAATGAGGACAAGTTGAAGGGGAGGCCCCAGCTGTCGCTGCAACGCTGCCAGGTAGAGACGATACCAGGGTTTTTTCAGCGAATGGCGGAAAGCGCGAACTTAGGACTTCGAGCCTTCCTCAGGCAGGCAGTCCAGACCCGTGGAGCTCTTTAGAAATTTCTGGACGACTAGGTTCATGACATGTGCCTGGCATAGGGATGTGCTCACAGCCCTACCGATCTTAAGGGCGGCCAGCAGATTTCGCCCCGTTTATCGCCACACCAACACTTGCCTAGGCAACTTCGGTTCTTGTCACACAAGCTCTCAGCGCTCGGTCTCGTTGCGGAGAGCCGTCCACAGCTCCTGACCTGTGTGTGGAACGGTCTCCAAGACAGAATTAATTTCAACACGGCTGGGTTCTCTGGGCAGAGGGACCTTGGGGGTATGATAACCCTGCAATCTTCCCTGCGGTTTTGATGAGCGTGCGCCGAGCCTCGAGAGCCACCGTACACCCCCAGAGTCATCTCACCCAGCTACACCCCAGTGAGGCTGTTCACAGTGATTTAGTGGCCTTGGCCGTGCTTACAGTCCATGTGTCGGTGGTCTGATGGACTTTTCCGGCACAGATGCCGAGAACCCATACGTCGCTTGTAATTTTAGATGACTAGTGGCTGGCCAGGGCAGGGACGGCATTTTCTGGCAAGAAATAGCCCTGCACAGGCATCTGGTTTGGAGGGAAGGCAAGGGCCATGCGTGGCGGAACCCATTCTGTGTCAATCCAGACCGGGAAAGGCAAACATTTCCAAGCCAAAGTCTGGCAATGCGACATTCAGGCTTTTGGCTTTGGGACTGGTTTGGGTTAAAGTGTTTCTTCTGCTCCCAACCCTGGGAAAGACAGGAATGCTGGATGATAGACTGGACGCCTAGTACGGCGTGCAGGTCATCAAACTAGCGGGAGCGAGACAGGGGTAGGATGGGTAGTGTGTTGCTCGGGGGTAATCGGGACGGACGGGATTGGAGGCATTGATGCGGAGGTGATTCCTCGTTCTTGACTCTGAAAGGACATGGGCAGCCTGAGTGAACGCTTGGTGGTGGCGGAGAGAGGATGGCGGAGGACAGGGGTGTGACAGTGGTTGGAGGCCTGGCGTTCGGTTGGCCTTTTTTGGCCAAGTGTTGCCTCCTTTTCAACTCAGGCCTTGCGCTGAATGGGATGTGTAAGGTGCGGGGGTGGGGTTCTTCCTTTGGGGGCGCGGGAACGCGCTCGGAGTGGCGGTTTAGGCTTTAGGCTGGGCAAGGTTGGCATATGACATCCGTGGCGTGAATCAGAGGTTGTCAAAGAAACCTGGCTGGAGAGGTCCTCGGGACCTGTTTTGACGACGATAAGCGAGGAGTGGGGTTTGCGCTGACCGCTGGCTTGGCGGAATACTATCAAGCGCGATTATGCGAACCGCCCTATCACTTTTTGAGGCGGAACCCGTACCTGACCTACTTACCCCATTCGTCTTCCTCCTAGTCACAGATGTTGAAAAGCCTCTCGCAACGAAAATTCTGCTGAACAAGAACCTCGTTGGATCCGCCCAATGGCGTCATACTTCATCATCAACACAGGCGGACTTTGTCGTCCTGACATTCTGATCCTAGGAGATGCGGGCATACAAGCAAGGAGGACTGCAATGGCGTTGCCGAACCCGCCTGGGATTTTTGCCGATATGACCCGAGCTTCCTTTTTACCTCCTCTGATAGCATCAGTAAAATCGGGCGTCAGAGCAGAGAAAATCATCACTCTTTGGCCTCTTGATCTTTTAGCAGGCTAATGACCCCAACAACATTTTGTCATCAAGAGGTCTTCAGATACATGGATTATCCATCAAGTGGGGGGGTATACATGAGGTTGACATTTGGGCTGCTTCATGTTGGACGGATGCTGGTGATGTCTGATGACGACAGTTGTCAGCCAAACGTGACTGGAGGACGTGGAAGGTATGACTGCTGGATTGCAGGTTGCATTAACCACTGAAGGACAGATTGGCAGCTGTTCGTTACTGAGATTCACAGGGCCCTGACCCTCGCCCCTAGATGGACAGGCCTTAACTGTCCTGCCAACCACTGAGATCCGCTCGGAATGCCCCCCGCTACGTTGTCCCCCCCCCCCCGCCCCACAGCACTGGGACAAGGACACCTTCTCTCGTACTCTACCTCCATGTCCTACCCCACTCTTTGCTCGTTTATCCACCTGAATTTCGCCTCCTGTTCAGAACATAAAATTTGAGAAGGTATGTTTGAGTTTTGGAAAGTTTTATTAAAAGAGGCAATCACAGTATTCTCAAATCCCTCAAATCCAAAACAAAATTGCTGGATTCAAATTTACCTGCAAAGTAGATCTATCAACAAAGATTGACTGACCAAAAGTGAAAAGAACACCTGTCTGAAATGTATACGGATATTAAAAGGTATTTTTGGCACCTATCAATTCACCTGTGGTGACTACAAAATTGCTGTATCCAAATTTAACTACAAAGTAGATCTATCAACAAAGCTGTAGTGCGCCAAAGTGAAAAAACACGTATTTGTAATGTATTCGGATAATAAAAGGTATTTTTGGCACCTTTCAATTCACCTGTGGTGACTACAAAATTGCTGTATTCACATTTAAGTGCAAGGTGCCTCAATGAACAAAGCTGTAGTGCGCAAAAGTGAAAAAACACGTATCTGTAATGATTTCGGATAATAAAAGGTATTTTTGGCACCTATCAACCTGTGCTGACTACAAAATTGCTGGATTCTAATTTAACTGCAAGGTGGCTATATCAACAAAGCTGGAATGGGCAAAATGAAAAAGAACACCTATCTGAAATGTATACTGATAATTAAAGTGGAGTTTTGCACCTAACAGAGACCTGCAGTTACTAGAAAAGATGTGTATCCTAATATAAGTTCAGGCTGCCCAATATCCAGGAAATATTTCAATAGAAAACTGTTAATAATAAAGCTATTGCAGTGCAATGTCTACACTAGGTCCTGGTGAACTTTATCCAGTATTCTTTATAGAGCTAGTCTGTGTTCGCCCGCCCCCCCCCTCCCTCCCCTCCCCCGCTCCCCCTCCGTGACTTTACAGCGGTAGATGCGCCTTTAAAATTCTCTACCTAACTACATAAAATCTTCCAATCTCTGATCTAACTAAGTTGTAAGGATCACAGCTAACAGTAGAGCTTTCTCTGTGAAGAAATAGAATAATTTCACTGAGCTGTTTGGACACAGGCAGAGCGCACTTCCTCCTGCTATGAGACGCTGAGAGACACTGATCATGAACAGGAAGGGCTGTTCTATGTAAAACAAGGTCATGTGATTTTTCCAGTCAATCGCAATCATACACATCCCAGTCATGACGTCGCACACACATCTCACCCTGCTCTATTCTGTAAGCTGATTTACTGGCCGCCAAAATGACAGGAAGCGCCGAAAATGGCACGATCTTAATAGATGATGCAGAATTTAACCTAAATTATCGCATGATCTAAAAATTTCGATCAACATAAAAACTGTGCCGATTTCAACTTTGTCGATAATAATCGCTCAACACTAATAATAATGACTGTTGATATAAATTGAAAGATATTGATTAACTATTAATATGCAATAATTGTAAGACATGGGAATACTCCTTTAATATAAACTTTCAGAACTTTGTGACTTTCTTTTTAGTCAGCCACCTTATTATGCACATCCTATCCTAATCTGTATAAAACAACATAAACATCCAGAAAACAATCCTATTATCAGTTTGTCTAGATACTGTTCAGATTGTTTATTAATGTCAAAGAGTGTAGGTGCAGTAAAGAGACCAAGCCATATTTTCCTGTTAAATGATACTTCTAGAAAATACTGGTCTATAAAACTGTCCATGGCACTACACAAAAATCCAGAAACAAATCAGGGCTTGCACAAATGAACCCTTTAAACATTTCGGATTTCTTCTTGTTTTATAACTTGTTCTTTTAGCTTCTCCCACTGTTTATATAAAGTAGATATCTATTGTAATTGATTTTACAGAAATAACACGTCTCTTCCATAACTACATTGGTGATATAGGAAATTAAAATAGAGGAAAACCTAGGTTTTGTGATGAACTATTATATATTAGATTCACTGGAGAATATTTATTAATGTGTTACAGTTTTACAAATAGACTAAATTGGTCCTTAAAATTGCTGTAATTGACGCATGTCATATAAAAAGCAAAGCTGAGACGGGTAATGAGTAACATCTACAGTTGATTTTGTACAGTTGAATATATTTGACAGAGATTTTTTCATCATATATGCCAGTATAATATAACAAAGGTATGAAAAGAGAATTGGGACAATTTAAAAATGTTTGTACAAAATGGTTTTCAATAAATGAGGATCATGCAAAGCTAGCAGTGATGAAACAAACTCAAATGAATATCTTGATATCACCTTTAATAACATGCCTTCTGCTGCACAACAGAGTAGTTGGAAAATGGGCTTATTTTTGCATCAATACTCTTGTGTGAAAATAATTTACAATAATATAATCGGTAGGATGGCATAAACTTTGTATTGAGAGATGCTAACTTGTTAATATGAAAAGGGTAGCCACAACTTAATACATAGTTGAGTCCAATTAATATGACCATTGCCTACTTTCGACATTGGCACCACATATCTTTTGAAGGGTCATTTATTATGAGCTGGTTTGGTGGATACATAAGGTCTGTAGTAGTTTGTCTGCATGTACCGCCCTCATTGATGTCATGTGTAACATATTAAAGTTACAAAGAGATGATTATTCAGACCAAGGGTAGCAGTGTTTATGAAATGGCATAGTTTATGACTTTTCATGTATTGTTGTGGTGTAAATATATTGTGAGTGGACAAATGGCTCCACTGCCAATTTACAACGTGGAAACTGTGTAACACCACGATGTGAGAGGTCAATGTTGGCTAAGAACCTGCAAGAGGATAGACTGACACACTACATTGAAACAGCTTACCATCAAAATGAATCAGATATATCGTCACTGCACCTCTGCTAACTAAATTACATTGACAGAAAAGAACTCCATTTATCAAATCAAAGGGTTGCTTTGTCTAATGAGCCAAAATTATTGCAATGGATGGACATTGGCATGTCAGGCGAGAAACATCAGAGAACAAACATCCTGTAGGAAGAACACAAGCTGGTTATAACAGCTTTATGGTCTGGGGAATGTTTTGGTTGCATTTTCTGGGCCCACTCATCCATGTGGAAGGCACTCTCAACCAGGGCTGGACTGGGACTCAAAAGCAGCCCTGGCACACAGGTCCCACCAGCCCACATAGGTGGGCGGGCAGGCACCAAGGGAGGTACGTAGGTGGACGCCGGGCACCAAGAGAGGTACGTAGGCAGACAGGCACCAAGGGAGGTACGTAGGCGGGCGGGCAGGTACCAAGGGAGGTACATAAGTGGGCGGGTACCAAGAGAGGTATGTAGGCAGGTGGGCGCCAAGGGAGGTACGTAGGCGGGCGGACGGGCCCAAGGGAGGTATGTAGGAGAACAGGCACCAAGGGAGATACGTAGAAGAATAAGGCCCAAGAGAGGTTGGTAGCTATTTACCTACTTCCCTTGGGCCTTGCCTTCCTACTACCAGGCTGACAAGTGGCAAGACCCCAAGCAGTGAAGCTACAAGCTACTTAATACTGGAGGAAATCCTGCAGGAGCAGAGCCGGCTTCCTGGAGAGGCAGAGGCGCGTTCAGCATGGGTAAGACTGGAGGACTGTGGAGATGGAGCCAGTGAACGTCTCTATTGTTCACTGTGAGCTAGCTGGCCTCCACCCATCCCTGTCTGCACTCCTGCCCCACCTTCTAACATGTGACCACATCACCCTGCCAGCACAGACTAGCTACGGCCGCTGCGGAGCATTTCGGCTCACTGCGGCCCTCAGTTGTGGGCGCGGCGGCTCCTCTGTAGTGGCCGAAGCCAGACTTATATAGTTGCAGGTAACTCAGGCCGCTGTGGAGCATCCCTGCTCACTGCGGCGGCCCTCAGTTGTGACGCGGCCTCTCTAGCACTGGTTTGTGTCTACTGCCCAGCCCCACAAACATGTACTCACACCGTACAGTATTGTCCTCGGTACTGGCTTCTCTCAAGGCTGGGGAAAGAACCCAGGATACTCTCCGGGACAAGCGACTGCTAGTGGCCATCTGTGAACCACGCTTCCCTCTGGTATCCTCAAGTTACAGGTTTTTTAACAGGCCTCTAAGACCTGTCCTGGAATCCTGAATTGGATGAGCAGCTGAGCAGCTCTCCCAATCATCACCTGTGTCATTAACTCATGGTTACCTTTGTCAGACTGCTCGCTTACCTTACTGACAGCCAGCAACTTGGTAACCCATACCTTGCAGGTCAGCTGATACGAAACAGTGGCAGCGGAATGAGATCTTCCAAGGACACCTTACCATAATATGTGTATATATATATTATATATATATATAATATATATATATATATATATATATATATATATATAAATATAGAAAAAAAGACAGCACTAAGAAAAAAAGAAAAAATGGGTGCCAGCAGAAAGAGTGGAAACTCTTAAATACAGACCAAGAAAAAATCCACGGCACTCCAAGAAGAAATAATGGTGTAAGATTGGTTTATTCCTCCATACACACAAGAGACGTTTCTGCTCCCTCTCGGAGCCTTTGTCACGCATATACCCACACACATACACACACACAGTGATTGGGTACGTCATGAGGATCGTGCAGGCTTACAAGCAGAGCCTGCACAACCAGTGCATGAAACCAGCTTTAAATTTCAGCTGGCTCCATGCCCTGTCGACCATGACCAAAGCTTGCTCCAGTCTTGGCCGATTGACCCTGTCGTGGTTAATTGAAACCATGGCAGTTAATAGAAATGGGAGCTCCCTCTGTCTGCATTGGTGCCCCTGCGACATGATCACAGGTTGTCAGTGGCTTTTTTGGCAACCCAGAAGTCTAAAAAAGACTTCTAGTTTGCCTGTGACATCACCAGAATATGGTTGATGCTAGTTATAAACTATAAACTATTTTTACATGCAAAAATTTTTGAAGTTTGAAAATGGAAATTTAAAAAAAAAAAATTCATAATATTTTTACCATTTAAACAAGGATTGTGTGGACTAAAATTTATTACTACCTTAATGCACAGTGTGTCACTAGAAAACAGTCTCACATGGATAGGTAAAAGTATCAAAAAGTTATTCCCAAATAAAGTGATAGATGTCATACTTCAAAAATGGGGCTCTGTCTCCGGAGGTCAAAACTGACTGTGGCAGAAAGGGGATAATAAATGTGAATATTATCATACATCACTGGAGTGGAAGCTGAATTAATCTTGACTGTCGAAATACGTTATGCCGGTATCTTGACAGCTTCACCTGCCATTGAGACTATCTTGATTTTGAAATACGTGAGTGAGCTGACCAATGCTTGTTTTTCGATATACCTGTGGATACTTGCTAGAAGGTATACTGGTGTATACTGTGGCTTACCTTCCGCATACCTATAGCCAATAATAGTAAATGTAATCACAGTTTGACTGTGGTTACTCTACAGTACTATGGTTATGGCTACACATCTGTATAGCATCTGTCACCAACAAAATGGAGACTCAGTTGACTATTGAATCTACAATCCAGTTCCCCATCATTTTGCACACAGACAAGAGGAGGGAGAGAGGTGTGATGTCACCACCATTGGGGCCAGCCTACATTTACAGCATGTTAGGGATGGTCAGGGACGCACACAAGACACGGACAAGTGGGGCCCTGACACTGATCCCAGCCTCTGTCCCTGCCTTTTGGAGAACCCGACTCCTTAACAGGCCGGCCCCAACCAGAAGACTGAAGGCTACACTGAGCAGCGTGCACAGACAAGACAAACAAACAAAGAACACAGAACAAGTAGTCGGACAGTCCAAGTCAATAACGGGGCAGGCAGTGCGGTACAGAATCGTGAGGCAAAGGGAGAAACCAGAAACAAGCAGAGATCAATAGCACAGGGAAACAACAATATGACAGGCTAAACTATAAAGGCACACAGTATAGCAGGCATAGAGAAGAGGACTCAGCGGCCTATATATAGGAAAGGGGTTTGAAGTAGAGAGACTTGGATAGGTGGAAGGACCTGTCAATCCAGGGAGCTGATTAACCCCTATGCGTGCTGGAGGATTTCTGGCCAAGGCGTCGACCAGAAATCAATCAAGGTACGAGGCTACAGGGAAGTGTTCACACAAAGGCGGCAAGGCCACAGTTATAATCGCCGCGGCTGTACCCGGTGACCAGGGCCAAATGGCATGGACGTGACACAGCAGCTGTGTTACAGCTTGCCTGAGGTAATCTTTTTTTTTTTTTTTTTTTTTTTAATCTCTTCCTTCTGCTGGCTAAGAGTAGGAAACATTAAAAATAATGGAATTTTATTTACCACAAATTGAATAGAAAAAAAGAAAGCTAAACATTTTATAAAAATGAATACAATGTTCAACAATAAAAAGTAAAAAAATTAATGACAAAATCCTGTAAAAAAAAAAACACAGTTTAACTGAATAATAACTTTACTCTTGAAACCACTTACCTCTCAGTACCTTTCATGCTGCTATCTATGTTGTAGAAGGGAGATTACTACAGATTTGGATCCTGTATCAGTTTCTCACTGGTGCGGAAGCCTATAGACACAATAACTTCTTCCACCAATCACAGTACATGATTTCTTTTTCTCTTTGTCTCAGAAGGGGTAATGTGTCTCTTTTGAAGAAGTATCATGTCTCTTTGTCTCAGTGTGAGTCTCTAGTTGACCCTCGATCAGGGGCGTAGCTATAGGGGGTGCAGCGGTAGCAGTTGCTACCGGGCTCTGCAGCCTGAGGGGGCTCAAAAGGCCTTCTGCCACATAAGAAGACACAAGTATTGTAAATGAGACATGGTAGCTGGGGGCCACCATTTAAGTTTTTTGCACTAGGGCACAAGAGCTTGAAGTTACATCTCTGACCTCGACCAGTCCTTTTTCTAACTTGTTGAGGTTTAAACAATGCACAGGCCAATACACAGCTACATATCTCTCAGACTCCTCTTCCTTTCCTTCTATGGGCCCTTGTCAGTTCCCTTGATTATGCTCTCTCCTTCTTACAGCCCACTTGTGTGCTCCTCTATGGTTGTCTAGGCCCAGAAATTCTAGTGATAAATACTAACTCAAAATAATGCAACACCAGTGATTGTAATTAGTGATGAGCGAGCACTAAACTCGAACTCCGAATTTTGAGAAATTTGGGCCGAACGCCGAACCCCATTAAAGTCAATTGGAGATGATGTTCAGGTTCATTTTTATACTAACACAAGTGAGGAGAAGCCGCAATTACCTTCCATAAGAGTAAATTGGATACGGGGTACAACTTAGTGAAGACAATTTGGCTCTAAGAGTCACGCCAAAAAATACATAGGCTAAAATAATTCATTCCTTTCAATGGCTAACTGAAAAGATGAGGACAGGATAGTTATAGCAGGTACAGCAGAAGCAGCTGCTACGGGGCCCCTTTGAAACATAAGAAGACACCGGTATTGGAAATGGCACATGGGGAACCTTTTTTGCAACCCGGGCCCAAGAAAATGGTTTATATATGTGGTGGGGGCAAAAAAAATCCCAAACCCGGGGGAAAATGGGGGTTCCCGCTTTGGGAAGGGGCCCTTTGTCATAGGGAAATGCATGATTGCCCCGGGGTGCCATCAAATTTTAATTTTTTTCCGGGCCCCCTGCGTTAAAACAAATTTGGGCCCCCCTCCCGACCCAGTTACTTTTTTTTTTCATATCAATGGCCCCCCTTTTGCTTAGGGCCCCTGACAGGGTTAAATGGCCCCCTTGGAAACCCCCCCCCCCCCAAATTTTTAAAATTTGGCCCTTCCCCCCCAAAAAACCCGGGAAAAATTACCTTTTGGGGCACTCAAATAAATTTTTATGACGCTGCAAAAACGCTGAACCAGTTTGGGGCCCAAACCGGGTGGGGAATGTGAAAATGTGACAAGGGCCTCGAACTTTTTTCCCCAGGAGCCCGTCAAGAAAGGGGTTTTTGCTTGGGGAAAATTTTCCTATAAGAAACGCCTTTTTCCCCTCCCCTATAAAAAATTTTTAAAAATTAAATTTTGCCCCCTTTAACCTTTCCCATGCTTTAAACCAAAAATGGAAATTTTTTTTTTGCAAAAAATAATTTTGACCCTTATTTCCCAAAAAACCCTTTGGGAAAAAGGGTCAAGGAAAATTTCCCGGTTCCTTTCCAGAGTTGCCCAAAAGGGAAAAGACCCTTTTCCTTGGTTTTTGCCTTTGTTTATGTTCATTCCCCCCATGTGCCCCCTTTCCCTTTGGGTTCCTTTTTTTCTTCCTTTCGTTTTTCCTTGACAAATGGAGGGAAAAAAAAACCGCTCTTTGGGGTGGCAAAAAGTGCTCCAAAAATGGGAAAGGTTTGGGTTTTTTTTTGGGAAGGATT
>JAODAL010036386.1:0-41745 GCA_025379985.1 Phyllomedusa bahiana
CTGGCCCCCTTTTCAGACCCAATCCCCCAAAAAATCAGAAAAAACGTTAAGAGAAAGCAGTCTGTGAAACAAGCTGAGAAACCCCCAAAAATCGCTTTTTTAAAAATCAGTTCTTCGTAAGAGCTATTGCAAGCAGCCGCTCCAGCACATTTCCCCTAATCAGTACAGTGAGAGGGGTTTATGAGCTCCCAGCGTCGCGCCCGGACTTATATAGTGCGGTGACGTCACAGAATCCCGCCGGTCTCTGATTGGTTTTCATCTCTGCACATGTCATGCAAGCTTACCCTTCTTCCTCCCAGAGTTCTTTGCCCCATGTAACGCCATGTGCTCGCAGCCATTTTATCAATCAAAAGCACACTTCGTTCACCCGAAGTACCCCAAACTTTGACTTTGTTCAGAACCGAAGTTTTCCTGAAATTCTAATCGAATTCCACTTCGTTAGAATCAATTCGCCCATCTCTAATTGTACCCCCTTTATTAATTATATCACACACTGTGTCCCCCAAAATTGATTGTATTACGCACTGTATTTCTAAAATGAATATCACACACTTTATCCTTAAATTATATTACATACTGCATCCCTAAAATAAATTATATCCCACATTGTACCCCTGAAATGAATTATATTACATACTAAACGCTTTAAATAAGTAACATACTTTACCCTTGACATTAATTATATATTACACTGTAATCTCTGAAGTTAATTAAAATATACACTGCACTCCCAGAAATTAATTGTATTGCACACTCTATGCCAAAATTATCTGTATTACACACAGTACTCCCAAAAATTATATTGCAAACTATACTCAATGAATAAATTATATTACACAATGTAACCCGATAATTATACAATGAAGGAAACAATTATTTGATCCTTTGCTGATTGTGTAAGTTTGCCCACTGAGAAAGACATGAACAGTCTATAATTTTAAGGGCAGGATAATTTTAACATTGAGAGATAGAATATCAAAAATAAAATCCAGAAACTCACATTGTATAAATTATATAAATTTATTTGCATTTTGCAGAGAAATAAGCATTGATACCTCTAGCAAACAAGACTTAATACTTGGTGGCAAAACTCTTGTTGGCAAGCATAGCAGTCAGTCTCCAGACCTTAATCCAATATGGATGAAGTTGAAGCTCTGAATTGCCAAGCCACAGCCTCAAAATCTTAATGATTTAGAGATGATCTGCAAAGAGGAGTGGACCAAAATTCCTCCTGACATGTGCGCAAACCTCATCATCAACTACAAAAAATGTCTGACTGCTGTGCTTTTAAAAAAGGGTTTTGCCACCAAGTATTAAGTCTTGTTTGTGAAAGGGATCAAATACTTATTTCTCTCAGCAAAATGCAAATAAATTTATATAATTTATACAATGTGATTTTCTGGATTTTATTTTGTATATTCTATCTCTCAGTGTTAAAATTTTTAGAATTTTAATTATAAAAAAAATAAAAATAAAACAATCAAAACAAAATTTTATTAACATAATCAATTTTTTATTCGAAAATCAGCTCAATGAATTGCTAGTCTCTGTAAAGAAGAGAAGGAACAGTTAGGCCTCTTTCACACCGCTTATTTGGGCGCGGATTGGAGCCGTACTGCCCGCCGTATTTGCGCTGCAATACGGCTCCAATCCGTCCCAGTAACTGCGGTAATCCACAGTTCTCATAGAGAACTATGTATTCCGTCTCTTCTCCCCGCTCGGCGAATCCGCCGCGGGGAGAGAAAGTGACATGTGAATTATTTACGGCGTGTACGCGCTGTAGATAACGACAGTCTATGGGGCCGGCGAGCTGCTGGCCCCCCGCCCCGTACCCGCCCCTCTGCATGGCTACCGGCGTAATTGCGGGGCGAAATTCGTCCACGCAATTACGCCGGCAATAAGCCGTGTGAACCAGGCCTTAGAATACAAATTTTACAGTTCTTAAGTATGATTGACAGTTATAGCCGCTTATCTCTTGCAGCATTCTAACCGCAAATTAAGATTAACACAGGGAGTACATTGTGACGTAGTTGAAAGAGAAACATTTATTATTTGTTTTTAGCATTTTAGTGGTATTAGTTGACAAACTTCGCCAACTTTAGCCTCAATTAGACCACTTTTAACTTAGTCTGGCTGGTGACGATGGTGTTGCGCCTATTTTTCATGTTCACAAATGTGTCTAATCCTACAAATCTGGTGCCACATGCCCCCACATCTTTGGTGCATTCAAAAATGTCGGGTCTGGCACACAATGCACCAAAGTTTGGAGTACAACACTTTATACATATAGAACGGGTCTATAACAGTTTATGGTGCAACATACACCAGAAAACTGGTGCAACCAATTCATACATGTCTCCCAGAATCTGTGTCGAATTCCATGTCCATATCATATCTGTAAACATTAGTCTCTACTGAGCAAGAGAGGATCCAAATCCAAATAAGGAGGAGCTCAGAGTCTGTATACACAGATATATATATATATATACTCACAGTAATATCCTCTATGCTAGGCAGGAGGGGCTCTTGGCAACAGGTATGGAGGAGGTCAGTGTATATATAAACAAATGTAATGTATAATGGGCAGATGGGACTGCAGGCTCCATGTGTGGAGGAGTTCAGTGCATGTATATACTAATGTCTACTAGAGGTATGCTAATATAAATCACTAATGTCACACAGAGGGCACATCGATTTTGGGGAACTCATCCTTACAGAAGACCATCAGTAGGTAGGTCTTGAAACTTCCATCCCTGACCAGAGCTGTTTTAATACTTTGGTGAGCCCTTTGCGGAAACTTCAGGATTGGGACCCCGCCCCTGAACATTGTTCATTAACTCTAGTTATTTATATAAAGTTTTTTTTTTTATCATTATTAATAGGAAAATATTTACTCACAAGTTATGACTTCTCTGACTTGATCTGTTAACTTTCCCGCTTCTTCTCCATCTGGTCCATACCACTATGACTTCTGCTGATCTAGCTCCTTTCTTTCTCCAATAAAGACCACTGCTCTGGCCCACAACTTCACATACAGACTGTTTCTCTGGCTGCCTCCTCAAATATAGACTGCTGTTCTGGCTCCCTCCTCAAATATAGACTGCTGTTTTGGCCCCCTTCTGACATATAGACTGCTACACTGGCCCACATCTCTCACAAAAACCACTACTCTTACCACCTCACTGATCCCCTTGCTCCCCTATCCTTCCACCTGTAGCCACAGTTCAAGCTCCCCCTCCTCTGTAGTATGGAGTGTTATTAGGCCAACAAGACCATTAGTGACAACACAGGCACATGTCAAAGGTCCCAGTACAGGTTTAAATAAACCTACTGTGTAACAGAGTAATTGCTTAGGGTATGTTCACTCGGCTTATTTTTGCGGCGTATTTCGGTGTGCATTTCGCAGTTTATTGTGCTTTATACATGGTGAAATGCACGCTGCAATTATGGTAATTCATATCTCTCATAGAGAGCTATGGATTACGCGTCATCTCCCCGCGCGTACAAAACGTATTGTATGCGCGGGGGGAGAATTGACATGTCAATTGTTTGCTTACGCACCGCTGACCCTGCATGTCAATGGGGCTGGCCGGGTGCTGCCCCCCTTGCTTTGGAATTACGCACATGGTTCCAAAACATATGGCTTATTGCGGCATGTACTATACGCGCCGCAATAAGCTGTGTGAACATACCCTTAGGGTGAGTGGGACAGGAAACCACCCATGGTGCCCCTCCCCCTTTCAATTTACCAGGAGCCTCAGGTGCTCACATGCCCCACCCTTCAAGAAACAACCCTGTGCAGCTGTACAGTTTTCAAGATGGGTGATATAACAATGCTTTGCCTGATCAATACAAGTGCAGTCAGCCTAACTATGTGGCCCATCAAGAATCTTTCTGGTTGCTACAAATAGTTTAAATGTATTGTAGGATTGAAATGTATGTTACATAAAATACCTCAAGTAAAATAAACTGGTGGAACTTCAAACTTAGTAACATTAAAAATCTTAAGATCTATTTCAGAGCATTGTATGAATAAGTTATATCCCGGACCTCAAGGATAACATGCCGTTACAACTACCTTACAGAGATGCAGTGAAAATGTTTGTAGGGGGAAAATAAATTTTAAAAAAAAGATATTATATATAAAATAGTTTATGGCCTTGCAGCCATATTGTATGAGTAGATTATGGCCTCGTTCACACGGCTTATTCTGCCGCGTATTGGCGCTGTACTGCGCGCCGGATTTGCGCTCAGTACGGCGCCAATCCGCGGCAGCAATTACGGTAATCCACTGCTCTCATTGAGAACAGTGGAATCCGTTCGCTCCCCCCGCTCGGCTAATCCGCCGCGGGGGGATAAAGTGACATGCACATTATTTACGGCGCCGACGCGCCGTAAACAATGCATTGTCTATGGGGCCGGGAGCGGCGCCCCCGCCGCGCTCCGGCCCCGCCCCGCCCCTTATTCACGGCGGATTTGTGCGCTCAATACGGCACACAAATCCGTCGGGAATAAGCCGTGTGAACACGGCCATACCTTACATACAACACTTATTATACCCAGTCAGCATAAATGGCAAAGTTGCTAGCTACTGGGTTCATGTTTGTTCAGCCATTGAGCTGTTCACAAGCCCCAAAGAATTGGGAGTGTTTTTTTGAGTAAGTAATGTCCCATTTTCTGTATGTTTTTTCTGTAAAGTTGTTAGTGTAGGGACTCACAAGACATGAGGAGCCGTGAAGAGGCTTGTGAGCTTGTGTTATGGGGCCCAATTACCAACTAATACCTCATATTTAATATTTTTCCAGTATGCACTTTTTTATTTTCCCAACAGTGCTGAGGAGCAGAGTGTGCCAGTGTTGTGTTGGACACTTAGAAAATGCTGGGCAGCCCGCCTGGTCTAATAGTATGGGTGTCACTAATAGGTTGTAAGCCAGCATTGTGTACCACACGTATCTATATTTATGGCCCACTTTTGTATCACCTTATTATATGCAATTGTAGTACCGGCAACCACCTCCCTCATGCCCTGAGGTTGTATGAGTGATTGTTTCATTGGTTACTTTGCATCTGTGCAATCTCCCCATGCATTATACTGCGGCTTTTCTGCTTGCTGGTGTGAATAGATGTTAAAGTTGGTGTGCAGTTTTTCATCTTGCTCTAGCAATTAGCTGCACATTTGATCTTTTTCCCAGTCAGCATAAATGGCAAAGTTGCTAGCTACTGGGTTCATGTTTGTTCAGCCATTGAGCTGTTCACAAGCCCCAAAGAATTGGAGTGTTTCTTACATACAACATCCCTAGACATATCTGGAAGGTGTGAAGTTACAGTCTGCAATGTACTACAAGAATGTTTATGGCAAAGGTTATTCAAGGCAGATAAAAATTATTTAAAACATATCAACTATATTACAGTATATCACTTATACATTACATATGGGACCCCAAGAAAGGCATGTCAACGTACAGTTTTTCTGGTTTTCCACTCTGTCTTCACAGTGTAAATGGTGTCAGGCTCGTATGTGGCTAATTTTCTCAATAACAGTTTCATTTTAGGGTCTCTTCCACTCAAAGATACTCTTGTAGATCTGTTAAGGTGGTGTCAAAAATACTCTACAGAGATCCAGCTGAATAAAACAACAGGGTCTTATCAACATGTTAATATAGAATGTTGAGCTGGATATTCACCCAGTCTTCAACCTAGAAATAGGAGATAAAAATTCTCAGCAGGGCTCAATAGGTAATCTCACAGAAAGTGCAGTAGTGCAGAAATAACTGTTTGAGTCTAAAATAGCTATACAGGGGTTACGAATCATAAAGTTATATCCAGCCACCTATATCTTCCACCATGCTATACACACTCAAGCCGGCTAGGGCTCACTCAGTCATGAACACGGTCTTGTACTAGAAGGAAGAGAGACAGTGCAGCATACTGTGGCCACAATCATGAATCATTTCAAAGTAAAACCATCCATGACTGAATTAGCATAGACTAGGGTCAGGTCAGACAGCCCACTGTGTTATGCCCCACCGGTAATCTGCCTGGCAATACAGATTGTCACTCTTGGTCTGGCTGTTCCATACATAGGATTTTTTGGAAAATGCCCCTTCAGTTTTTGAGGCAGTTTTTTTTTTTTTTTTTTTTTAACCAAAGCCAGAATTACATCAAGCAAGAAGAAGCCCTTCTTTCATATTCCCCATACATTTTGAATCTTTTCCTTGCACTGGCTTAAAAAACAGATAAAATCTGCCATTAAAATTTTATTTATTTGCCAAAAAATGCTGTGTGTGAAACCACCCTGTTTTTAAGGTAAACTATTAAAACAAACATAATAAATGCCCACAACGTGAAATGACTAAGGGTCATTAAAACTCCAGCACAGAATAAAAATGTATGTAGGCTGAATGACTCCATTTTGCATGCTCTCTAGAAGGGGTTTTATAGTATTTAACACATTATTACTTTTAAATTAGCCTGTGATCAAACCTTTATTATGAATTACATTCATTATATGCTTTTGCTACTTCACCATGCAGCTTGTAGGTCAACGGTACTTGACCATTCCATATAAAAATGATGGACTATTGTAGTTTTATAAGCTGCCCTTGGCTTCACATTATCATAAAGAATGAATGGCCCACTGTACCTACGGACATGTTTATTTCTTATATGAGAATAGATACCCTGTGGGTTGTTTCAGGCTTATGAGGTCATTTGTATTCCAGTACTGGTTTGGACTTTAATAAGTGTTCTGTGGATCCATCATGTTGCTTCAGGGTTGTTTCACATTCACGTTTACAGCCAGCTGTGAATATGCTTTTCCTGGCTTTACACTTATGGAATGAATACACATTTCATGTTTTAAACATTTGGTATTTTTATATACAGTATATATTTTTTCTGCTCTGTTGTGCACTGAAGTCATAGGGACACAGGCTGAAAGTTCATAAATAAAGATTAAGACCAACTAGCGAGAAAAATAAATTAAACAAGTCCACTTCTCAATATACTTATTATAAAAAGTGACTGGGCAACCTGGCTTTATGATTTGCTATCGCTGCACAAAAATATGTAGGTCATTCCATATGGTTCTTATATACAGACGTTGCTAAAGAATGGTTACAAACGTGTGTGCTTCTAGGATTCAAAGAGATGTAAACTACAGACCCTAAGCTAAGACTGGGATATAACAGACATTTTATAAGGATAATAATATAGATCTGGATATAACAACAATAATATCACCATTTGAAACCATATTTTTAAAGTTATGCAAAGGAACTTTAAACAAAAAAATGCCCCTTTTATTGAGGGTATCTCATGATTTATCATCTAGAGATTATCAGCACGATGGTGACTTTGAGTTTGGTACACACTGGATAGGCTACCAAGTGTCCAGTTCTGCCTGATGTGGGGGATGTCACCCAGAAGTTTGGCTACCAGATAGTCTATCCAGCAGCCTTGATACCTCATACTCAAGGATTTTGGTAGTGGTTTTTTGGTTTTTGTTTTCTTTTACAGGTTTTACCTTTTGGACTACAAAGGTAATACGATCAGGATGGGAAGGTAAATGGATATTGGTACCTTTCCATCCTAAAAATACCAACCCTCAGTCACCCCAGAAGCAGAACATTTGCACAATAAATTGGCTTTTCCCAGTATCTCTGGTAGTGGAGAAATATTGAGAGAGGGTTATGGAGCCAAAAGACACTCTTGACTTACATCAAGCCTCAGTGATAGTAATGTAGAGGTGTCTGTTCAGTGTAACCATTAATATTACTGGAATAAAATAATAAAAAATACTCAGAAATAGAAAAAAATATTTTAATAAATACCCTCCGGCACCATCCCTTGCTGATGACTTTATTAAAGAAATAGATTTAACGCTGGTTTGATGTAGTTTAATGAAACCGATGTAGTCCAAAGGAAGAAACCTATAGAGGAATTGAACACTATGAAAAAATGTTAGTACTATACTTCATTCCTTGCACCCCCTGAAGATCATGGCTGCCGCTGATCTTCTGGGTATGCAGGGAATGGAGTAAAGGCTACAGCCCCACCACAATCTCTGGAGGTTAGTCCTCTGTCTCCCTCCAGGAAATTGTGCCTGTAAATTGTGGCCTGTATCCCCTTTCCTGCCCCTTCCCCCACTGTTGTGTTATTCAGCCAACAATAAATACAACACCCAACTAACACATTTTAACCCTCTAATCTCCATCTATCACCCCCTAGTCCTATCACTTCTACCTATCCCCCCATGGGAAGTTTGTACAGAGAGGGTACCAGCTAGTAAGTTGTTGTAAAGGTATAGAGTCTAAGTTGTTTGTGTGGCAAATTCTGCATTAATGAATCAGAGTCAGGAGAAGTCATCATGGTGATCTGGAGTGGATGGAGAAGAAAAGGGACGCAAGCAACTCCAGTCAGAGAAGATGTCACCTGTGAGTCACTGGATATAATTGCACTATAATCAATTATTTATCTGCAGAATACCTAAGTACAACTTGTATTTACCCCTATATGGTCCCTGTTTGGTGATCATATATGTCTGCAGAGAGGCTGGGAAACATCAGTGGCTGTCCTGATTCATTCAGCAAGAGCCCACAGCATATCATTCACCGCATGTCAATGGAGAGTGGCATGAATCGCACATCCATTCAGCATATATTAGCTACTCACAAATGGCACAATGCTGCAGCATCTCAACGCAAATGACCCAGATCGACGCACTGAATTTGCAGAATGGGCAAAACAAAAATTGGAACAGGACCCTCAGTTTACAAAGAACATTATGTTCAGTGATGAGGCAAACTTTTTTGTGAATGGTGAAGTTAACAAACAAAACCACCGCTATTGGTCTGACACTAACCCATAGTGGATAGATCCCTACAAGACTGTTGGGACAGATAAATTGATGGTATGGTGTAGTATATGGGGTACAAAGATAGTGGGGCCATTCTTCATTAATGGAAACCTCAATGCCACTGGATATCTGAAATTGCTACATGATGATGTGTTGCCCTCTTTATGCACTGAAGATGGCATGTTCCCTGAGTTTTTCCAGCAAGATGGGGCACAATCACATTATGGGTGTCAGGTCCGAGCATTCCTACATGAACAGTTTCCTGGAAAGTGGATTGGTCGTCGCGGGCCAGTTGAATGGCCACCAAGGTCTCCCAATCTGACCCCCTTAGACTTTTATATTTGGGGTCATCTGAAGGCAATTGTCTATGCTGTGAAAATACGAGATGTGCAGCATCTGAAACAACGGATACAGGAAGCCTGTGCTAGTATTTCTTGTGCGGTGTTGCTATCAGTGTGTCAAGAGTGTCAACACAATGGGCAGCACTTGGAACACATTTTATAAGTGATCATAAACTTCTAAATAACTCATAAAAGAATAAAGGTACATTAAAACCAAGCACACCATTGTTTTTCTTGTGAAATTCTCAGTAAGTTTGATGTGCTACATGACCCTCTTCCCATTGGAAAAAAAAAAGCTGGATCCAAAATGGCCAACTTCAAAATGGCCGCCATGGTCAACAACCATCTTGAAAAGTTTTCCCTCTCCCATATACTAATGTGCCACAAACAGGAAGTTGGTATCACCAACCATTGCCATTTTATTTAGGTGTATCCATATAAATGGCCCACCCTGTACATATATAAAAAGTTACACATAACTGGTATCATCGCATCCAAAAAATTATTATCTATTAAAATATAACATAATTTATCCCTTAGGCTGAACGCCGTAGAAAAAAAATTCCAAACACCAGAATTGTGATTTTTTTTTTTTGGGGGGGGGCATTTCAGGTCACAAGTACAAGTACTATTCAGCGGGCAAAAGTTGCACCTTCACTCATTTCTATAGGTGGAAGTGCAAAAAAGTTATTTGTCACAGAAAGTGGTGCTGTGGCACGAATTTCAAGGATAGAAAATGTTTTGATTTTTTTTAGGTTACTATAGAATAAAGCAAACCCTACGTATTTGGTATTGAATACATAGAGCACATCATTTATACTGGAGAGTGAACGCTGTAAAAAAAAAAAAACTTTCACATTTTGACCCACTTGGAATTTTTGGGGGGGTTTACAGTATATTCTATGGTACGGTGAATGACACCACTAGAAAGTACGTCCCACAAAATACAAGCCCACATATGTCTCTGTAGAGGAAAAATAGAAAAAGTTATGGCTCTTGGAAGGCGAGGAGGAAAAAATGAACATGTCAATAAAAAAAATGATCTGTCCTTAAAGGGGTTAAAGTGGTTAAAGGTTATGAATCGATTTTCATATGCCCCAGTAAAGAATTCAGCATTAGGATGTTGCAGGTGGTGGTGGTGGGGGGTATAATATCCTGGATACTTTCCCTGAATTATAAAGGAAAGCTATTGATTGAATTGACCCTGTGTAATGCTTCATATTCCCTGCAATTGGGGAAAAATAGAAAATAGAGAAAAAAAAAAAAAAAACATGCAGGCTCGTTTCAGTGCTGATGCAGGTTTCAGTGGTTCCAGCTGATGACATCATTCTTCACTTCACCCTACAGCTACTCAAAGTCCTCTTCCAGGATATACAGCATGTAAGAGCCGTGATTGACTGTTGTTTCATGTATTCACTGATGTGATGTCATCAGCAGGTGATTGGGGTGGGAAACGGCGCTGGTACAAGCGGGTTAGATTTTGGCTGTAAAATAACATGATGAAACAACCCCTTTAATATGAACAGAGGGTTAACCACCAACAGGTGGTGAGTAGGCAGATTTAACATTGTATGCATAATTTCTAATATGGAGTAGAATTAATTTGATTATGTGGTATTTTATTATTGTGTTTATTAAAAGTCATGTTTTATAAGGGTAGGATTTTTGGTCTCTTAGGAAAGAACCTCTGTGAAGTCAGAAGCAAGGACTGCTTCTTCCCAATGATTGCTGCTCTCAGATTCCTCAGACAAGGTATCAGTGATAAGTCTTTCACATGCACACTTCTCAGCACATGACATAGGTGTAATTGCATGGGATTAATTCATCTCAACTCACTCAATCTTGCACTCACCTTCTACTCAGTTTCCAAATTAAGCATAAATCGTACCCCGAAACAGTCCACATACCCCAGATACATGCTGCTATTACTTATGGAATATGGCTAATAAGTTCCCAACACCCACACACACTCCAACAGTCTCAGGGTTTAAGAGGTTGCCTCACCATGCTGTTTTACAAAGCTACAGCCAGCTTTAGGCTCCCACTTCCTGGTCAAGCTGTGGGTGTTTCAATAGCATTGATCGGCGTTTCAGCTCTACTATACCTAGTTATTCCTCTTATAGTGATATGAGTGCTTGAGGTTTGTAAACTGTAGAGCAGAAAGCTACAGAGCTCTACAGGGTTAAACTTTGTCAGTAATTAATGTAAATGAGCTCTGTATTTCAAGATTCGGAACAGAGCAGGGAGTAAGTTATCCTCCCAACCACTGGTTCAGCCTGTTAGAGTAGAGAGAGGTGAATGATAACTAGACAAACATGTGCAAAAGAAAGAGATAAGCTCTGCTCTTTACTCTGAAGAGAAGCAAAATCAAAACAGCAATGTATTTGGTAATTGTCTTTATTTACCTTCGCCCACATGTTTAAAGCTAAGCAATGTGAATGCTAATGTGAATACCCCTTTAAACACTCTGTTAAAGGCAATGGGTTCTTTCAGAGTATGCACGTTTTGGTCTATAATAGACAAAAGGTAAGGTGCTTACAAAAAGGACAAAAATAAGGCAAAATTAAAAAATGCTAGAAAATAGATATGAAATAAACGGGGAAAATAACAATAAAACAAATTGTAAAGGCTCTTCAGCTTCTAGGGACTAGAAGGAATATTTGTTCAGACTGACATTTACACTGTGAACATCTTAGTAATGATAAAATCATATTTCATAGTCTTAGTGCCAATCAGTATATGAGGACAATTTGTTGCAACTGAAAAAAAGTAGAAAGGCCTCTTTGTGGATAATAGGGAATGCTCAGGTTGGCAACATAGATGTACAGTTGCCCATTCCCTGATGTGTATACCAACCAAGCCCCTTGCCAAAAGTCACATGCACAGGTTGATAGCTTGTAACTTTAGGTTCTCTATAAGCCAGACCTATTAGTTTCCAGCCACAAGTTTACTTCATAAATTGTCTACTGTATGGCCAGTAAGATCCAGACATAAAACTTTTTATTACACCCTTATCTTACCACTATCACCCTGCAGGTATTACTATGAATATATCCCAATTGACCACTCATTATAAATGGCTGTCTTGTATAGCTAAATTTTCCCTGACGTGGGTTATGTAGGGCATATGACTGAACAAACATGGCCTAATTCCCCAAAAAACAGTAGATTACTGGGAGTTTGATAAGCTAAACCTACAACTTCAACTTAAAGATGGGTTTGGCCTGCAAACTGAGGTTAATGTTGAAGAACCCCTATGAATCCATTTTGAAATATAAGTTAAGAAATAAATGTTTCAGCAGTGTGCTACCATTTTATTAAGGTTTCCTGCCTCAGCCAGGGATCTGTACTAGCGGATTACCCGTTGGTCCAATCCCTGGTTGGGGCGTGGTATTTAAACCTGTTTATTTACTCTTCCTGTGCCTGTGATTGCTGTAGTAAACAGGTGTTTTGCCAACTCTTTGTGTGGGTCCGATACGGCTTTAAAGAAGGCAACATCCAATGCTTTATTTACTTTATTATATGAGTAACTCAATGATTACATAAAACTACAAGAAGATAGGGTGTGATATTGTATATACTTTTGCATAATATAGATTATAAAGGCAAGGCACGCATAATATTGGTTACAATGGCAAAGCACGCATAGTATGGATTACAAATACTTACATCACATCTATATATGGGTCAAAGCTTCATCAGGCATCTTATAAGCATCATCTATTGGCATCAGCTGGTAACACAGACCAGCGAAGATAGAGAGATAATCCTGAGACAACACCGTGCACAGGTGCCCCCATATACAGGTCAAGCTTCACCAGGCATCTTATCCGCTTCATCTACCTGTAACATCAGCTGGGAGAAGGGGCCAGCGAGATAGAAAGATCTACCTGGGGGATCCACACTGTGGCGGCGAGGCGTCCCTCTATAGCCCACAGGTACAGCCCCTTCTAACTTCCCAGCAAACTTTCCCAGCTTATATCTTACTTGAAACAAATGCCTGCGTAACAAAATGTTACGCAAGCCGACAGATCAGTACTTTTCCAGTATAAAGCCTCCCTCCTTCGAATGGCCAGTTCTTAAGAGGTCAACCTGGCACTGGAAAAAGCCCATGACTAGATGCCGAGCGACCCTGAACCATGAACACATTGGTTCCCATGATTTCACTCCAAACATCGCTGGGTAGTAATTGTTTACACCAGCACAGAGCTATGTGGCTACTCGGTACAACTCTCCCACAACAACAAAGTCATGTGAGAGACCCTGATAACAAACCTCTGTGTCAATATACTGTTTCTCACAAACATTTACCAAGAGCTAGAAAAATTACAGCTTAAAGACTAGCTATTATCATCTATAATTCTTAAAGTGATACTGTCATTATGGATTCCGGATGGTCAATAAATCTCTTAGCACTACAACAGGCTATTGTGTACATTTGGATTGCTATTTGGATCTTGCTCTGGAATTTGACTTAGGTCTCGGTTACTCTCCTGTCTTATGATTCGGTACTTCGTGCTCTCCTGGTTTGACCTTGGCTCATCTGACACTCTCCTTCTATTTGTTTTCCGTTATGTCTGTGCTCTGTTTGCCATCCATTTGTCTGCTCCCTGTTTTGGCCAGGGTTTAGTCAGGAAAATGTTCCTGCACGGGGTTGCCCTTTTCAGGGCTTTAGGGCTTTGGTAGAGTTACACAGGAAAATATTAGGGTGTCTCTGACAGAGTCCTGACAAAATGTTTCTGTTTCAATTTGTAAGACACAAAAGCTTTCCTAAACCCAACTAAATATTTTCATGAACTTAATTTAACTGCAATTAAATGAAATCCTCGTATAAATGTAAACACATGCAACTGCTATTAAGCATGAATTAAAATAGAAAAACTTGTTTTTAATAAAATGTAATTAAAATATTAATTTAAATATTCAACAGCAGGGACTAGGATTTGGGGTTTTTAAAGATGTATTTTTCTCTGATCTATTGCTAGTGTTTGTTGTAAACATTATGGCTGTTAGTTAAAGTGATGATGATGCTAAACAGTTGCCTTTTATATATCGCAGGATGCTGCCAGGATAAATTAGCTGATTCCACGCACACAGTTGCTTCAAGGACCTTCATCATCAGTATAAGGAAGGAAGTTTAAAATGATATTTCTTAGTAATTGAACTGACTGCATGCTAAACACTTTAATCTATCCCTTTCATTTTTTCAAAGAGACAGTAAAAAGAAAAGCTCCCCTGAAGTTTGTGTGTTATTGATGTGGCAAATAAAGCAGATAAATGAAATGGACAGAATAAATGGCAAGAAATCCACTATGAAATGAGCATATAAATTGTTACTATGGAAACAGAGCTTGTAATTAGAGGGAATTTAGAAAATTAGAAAGACACAATAGATTGTTAATCAGTATGCAAATTAAATGATACTCATTCTTTTCCCAGAAGATAGTAAAAGTTAACTTTGTATAGCTGCTGCTAGATTTCTTAACATACAGATCATCTATAGATTAGGGAATCAAATGAATAGCAATCGTTTTAAATTGCTTACATTGTCAACTTTTCCCATGATGGAAAAATAGGAGAGGATGAAGAATCTAGAACTGACGGGTTAAGATTTAGTTACAATAAGCACATTTTCATTAACTAGTTAAGACAGAGATCAAGGATAGCTCCATAAAATGTAAGTCTGCAGTATCAATACAGTTAGGCCCATCTCAGAACAAGTTTCGCTCTCCCATATGTCCTTTATTATCAAAAGGAGGATAAGATCCTTGCATAGGGCAATGGCAAATGTTCTATTTAATTTCCCTGGAGATTTTACTCTCCTTTTAATCAAGAAAAACTTATGGTAGAGCAGATCTCACTAACATGATATAAAGGGGTCATACAGACATTTTTTATCCTTTGACTTCTTCTAAAAAGTAAGTTTTAGTTGTTACTTATTTTTCCTGTGATTCTGGAGCATCTTCTCATATAACTCTAAGTGTCATTTAAAATACAGTGCCTCTGGAAACCCCTACCACAACAAGCATTTCTGCAATAAAAACTGTAAAGCTAAAATCAGGGAGGGTGGGCTGGCAACTTTCTGATTACCTGGCTTCTAAAGCTCCCCCAGCCTAGCTCCTTTTACCAATTCCTCCCCTTACAGTCACTCCTCACTCCTCACAAACCCAAACACATTATAAACCCTGTACTGCTCTAATATCTTCCTCAGAGAGAAAGAGAGAAAGAACTTTTGCAGCAGTCTTTGGGAGAAAAGGTGTTTTATTTCATAGACTTTAATAACCAATAGATTTTAAATTGTTCTGTGAATTTAAATGACAAACAAATATGAAGCTCTAGCAAATGAGGACTTTTGGTTTACTTAGGGTGTATCTACTCTTAGGGTATGTCCACATGACGAGTAAAATTTACTCCTCAGATTCAGCTGTTGAAAACTGTGCTGTTTAGCGCAGTTTTCAATCAGTATTTCACATGTTATTGTATGTGGAATCAGGGTCTCTTTTACAGTCAGAAACGAGTTCTATTCATCTCTATGTGGTTTTGGATGCAGATCCACATTAAAACCACATACAAATATTTTGGGTACATCTTACACAAGGTTTTTAGCCATTCCCATTGACATCAATAGTAAATTTCCACATGTTCTGAGTTTTTTTTAAGACACGTCAGTTTTGAAAAACTACCACCGAAAATATGAGTTCTATGAACTACAATGCATATTCTATGTTAAGGTCAATAGGGATGATTTACTTTCAGTAGATGAGAATTTCAAGTGGGAATCTGCGTGGATTCTGACTTGAAATACTTGTTGTGTGGACAGAGTCTTAAGTACATTTGGATGCTTTATGTTTAGAGAGGAGCGAATTTCTAAAAAATTTGATTCGGCCGGTTCGCTGAATTTTTCCTAAAAATTCAAATCGTTCCGAATTTATTCGCGATGAATCCCGTTCAAAACAGTTATTGGTGGCAGAGAGCCTGTATGGTGTTATAGAACATTGTACCATGCTGAAATATGCATAGAGAGCGTGGTTTGGTATTGAAACAATGCTGTGATTTAGTATTACATGCAGATGACAGGCACCGCTCTTAGAATTGCTTCACACATCACTTATCTGAGCAGTTACGGGGTCAAAACTGACCAAATAACTTAAGTGGGAATGCAGCCTGTCAAGGTAATGTTAGCGCCAGCTGGAGAGAACTGAACAGAGGGCCAAGATCCCACTATAGCATCAAAGAGCGCACTCCTTTTACACTGTCATCAGATGATTCCACAGATTATGACAGAACCTGTTCTGTTAAACGCTGATACATGCAGAGCCTCCCAACCGAAAGGGTGGAGACCGTGTCAGCAGTAATTTTGTCAACTTATTTGTCTAAAAAAAACCTTGAAATACAGCTTGTGTTTTTGTCATATACACACATCTCCATTACAGGCAGGTTATTATTTTGGGATATTGTTCTCTGAGCCAAACAATAACTCTTTGGCGCAGAGAACAATATCCCAAAATAATAACCTGCCTGTAATGGAGATGTGTGTATATGACAAAAACACAAGCTGTATTTTAAAGTTTTTTTTTAGACAAATAAGTCAGTTGACCGCTGCCTATCTGCGCCATCATCCATTCTCTAGCAGGTCTGACCCGGTCGTGGGGGGTAGGAGCATTACCAGCTCCATCAGCAGCAACCTGAGTCTGGAGTCGTTGATGAGCAGCTTTCTTCACCTGCCTAGTAAGGAAGATACTCACCAGCAGTAGCTCCTGGAGCACACCCTGGTGGTGGCCTACTTGGACAGCACCCTGCCACCCCACATTGAAGATCCGCTGGACTAATGGGCAGCCAAACTGGATTTGTGGCCGCAAGTTGCCGAGTTTGCACTGGAGAAGCTGTTCTGTCCGGCCAGTAGTGTGGCATCAGAGTCGGTGTTCAATGAGGCGGGGGCCATAGTTACCCCAAGGAAAACTTGCTTATCCACCTGAAATGTGTAGAGACTCACCTTTGTCAAGATGAATCATGCATGGATGAGCCAGTATTTCCACACACCAATGCCTGATGCATCATATTAGATCACCCATGCTGCCTCACCCAAACTTTGACAAATTAGTCTGGATTCTTATGGCTACCTGCTTCAGCTACTATTCTGATGCTGCCACCAGCCTGATGCCACACATCTGCTGCCAGCTGCTCTTTCTACCACCCATCATCTTTACCAGCGAGTGGTGTTGCCACCCACCTTCCCACTCTTCACTGGGCCATTATGCAGCCTACTGATGCTGCTGCCACCTCACCACTCAGGTCTCCTCATGCTGCAGCTGCTGTCACCTCCAGGCTATGTCCCCATGTCACTCTCTGGCTTGATGCTGCTGCTGCTGCTGCACCTTCTCATTAAGTCACCTAGCTGCTGCCACCTTAAAATTATTTCATTGTGCCACTCTCCAGCCTGATGCTGCTGCTATTGCTGCCGCCACCTCCACACTGTGTAAATGTGCCACTCTGTGGCCTACTCATGCTGCTGCCACCTCCACAATCTGTCATTGTGCCACTCTGTAAACTACTCATGCTGCTGCCACCTCCACAATCTGTCATTGTTCCACTCTGTGGCCTACTCATGCTGCTGCCACCTCCACAATCTGTCATTGTGCCACTCTGTGGCCTACTCATGCTGCTGCCACCTCCACAATCTGTCATTGTACCACACTGTGGCCTACTCATGATGTCGCCACCTCCACAATCTGTCATTGTGCCACTCTGTGGCCTACTCAGACTGTCGCCACCTCCACACTGTATCATTGTGCCACTCTCCAGCCTGATGCTACTCCTAGTGCTGCTGCCACCTCCACACTGTGTAATTGTGCCAATCTGTGGCCTACTCATGCTGCTGCAACCTCCACGATCTTTCATTGTGCCACTCTATGGCCTACTCATGCTGCCGCCACCTCCACTCTTTGTCTTTGTGCCTCTCTGTGTCCTACTCATGCTGCTGCCACCTCCACAATCTGTCATTCTGCCACTCTGTAATCTACTCATGCTGCTGCCACCTCCACAATCTGTCATTGTACCACACTGTGGCCTACTCATGCTACTGAGACCTCCACAATCTGTAATTGTACTACTCCATGGCCTACTCATGCTGCTGCCACCTCCACAATCTGTCATTGTGCCACTCTGTAAACTACTCATACTGCTGCCACCTCCACACTATGTCATTGTGCCACTCTGTGGCCTACTCATACTGCTGCCACCTTCCCAATCTGTCATTGTGCCACTCTGTAAACTACTCATGCTGCTGCCACTCCCACAATATGTCATTGTGCCACTCTGTGGCCTACTCATGTTTCCACCACCTCCACAATCTGTCATTGTGTCACTTTGTTTTCTACTCATGCTGCTGTCAACTGACCACTCTTTCACTCGACCACCCTGTGGTTTCCTAATGCTGTTTCCACCCTCCACCACTCTATGACGTTGCACTATGTTTGGTTTTCCCCTTTTTTAATCTGTAAGAAGGAATGAAAAGGACAAACACAACTGTTTTTGTCTCCTGAGAAACCGTAAGGCCAGTATGACATGGTTCTTTGTTTGCATCAGGATTGTCTGATGATTAGGTAGACAACAGCAGGAGTGGATACAAAACACAGAAGACATGCAAATATTCCATTTACTTGTCGTCTCTGTTTTGGATCAACTCCCGTTTCTTTTTGGCTTTAGCAATACTGAGGGATTATTGACTGATTGAAAGCAGACACTGACAAATCATAGGAAGGGCAAAATGATCAGTGACGTCAATGCAAAATCACTGCCGACACCCTCTCCACTCTTTCGGGGGGGGGGGGGGTTCTACATGTATCAGCATTTAACAGAACAGGAACTGTATTTCAAAAATAGTTCACTACAATAACTGAAAAAAGTAACTCTTTGGCACAGAGAGCAATATCCCAAAAGACTGAACTGGCTGTAATGGAGGTGTGTGTATATCAGAAATACATACGCTGTATTTAAAAGATACTTCCCCACAGTAAACTAAAAAAGTAATTCTTTGGCACAGAGAGCAATATCCCAAAAGACTGAACTGGCTGCAATGGAGAAGTGTGTATGTGAGTAGTACACACACTGTATTCCAAAGATAGTTCACCACAATAAGTAAAAATGTAACTCTTTTGCACAGAGAGCAATATCCCAGAAGACTACATAGTTACATAGTTACATAGTTAGTACGGTTGAAAAAAGACACGTGTCCATCAAGTTCAACCAAGGGTGGGGGAAATGGGTGAAGGGAGAGAGACAAGGACATTATGTCAGCCTCACCACTGGTTAATTACCTTGAGACCCACAAGGCATGAACCAATCTGCTCCAGTGTAGACCATGTCTCTGACCCCAGAGCCTCAACCAGCTAGGATCCAGAATTTTACATGGCTACGTACGCATTAATATTTTTTAGTTCCAGGTAGGTATCTAAGCCTTTCTTGAAACTCTCTACAGTTCCTGCTGTGACCAGCTCCTCAGGTAGGCTATTCCACAGATTCACAGTTCTTACAGTGAAGAACGCTCTTCTCCTCTGGAGATTGAATCCTTTTTTTCTCTAGTCGAAGGGAATGTCCCCTTGCCTTTTGAGGGGGCTTCACTTGAAATAATTTCTCCCCATACTTTTTGTAGGGACCATTTATATATTTATATAAATTAATCATGTCCCCCGAAGCCGTCTTTTCTCAAGACTAAATAAGTTCAATTCTACTAAACTTCTCCTCATTACTAAGATGCCCAATTCCCTTATAAGTTTGGTTGCTCGTCTTTGTACTCTCTCTAGCTCCATTACATCTCTTCTATAAACTGGGGCCCAAACTGAACAGCATATTCTAAGTGAGGACGCACCAATGCTTTGTGTGCAGCGGTAGAATTACATCCTTGTCCCGCGAGTCCATGCTTCTTTTAATACTCGCCAATATCTTACTTGCTCTAGAGGCAGCTGATTGACACTGAATGCTATTCTGTAGTCTATGATCTACAAGAATGCCCAGATCTTTCTCAACAAGCGATTCTCCAAGTTTTTCTCCCCCTAGGACATATGATGCCTGTAGATTATTTCTCCCCAGATGCAGAACCTTACATTTATCCACATTGAACCCCATTTGCCAAGTGGATGCCCAAGCACTCAGTGTGTCCAGGTCTGCTTGCAATTTATGAGCATCTTCCATAGATTGCACTACCCTGCATAGCTTGGTGTCATCTGCAAAAATCGAGACGGTGCTATCGATGCCTCTACTATATCATTAATAAATGCATTAAATAAGAGAGGACCCAATACTGAGCCCTGCGGCACACCACTCACGACCGGGGACCACTCAGAGTAGGAGTCATTTACCACCACTCTCTGGGTACGATCCAGCAGCCAGTTTTTGATCCAATTACACACTGTTATCTCTAACCCAATGGATTCTAGTTTACCCAACAAACGCTTATGAGGGACAGTGTCAAATGCCTTTGCAAAGTCTAAAAACACGATATCCACAGCTGCCCGCTATCCAGACTTCTGCTCACCTCTTCATAAAAAGAAATCAGATTGGTCTGACCGCTTCTGTCCTTAGTAAATCCATGCTGGCAATCACTAATAATATTGTGTTTGTCAACATACTCCTGTATATAGTCCCTTATGAGCCCCTCAAACATTTTTCCCACAACAGATGTTAAACTTACTGGTCTATAATTACCTGGGCAAGACTTGGAATCTTTTTTCAAGATGGGAACTACATTTGCCTTGCGCCAGTCTCCTGGTACTATGCCAGTCACCAGGGAATCTCAAAATATCATGTACAGGGGCACAGAGATAACCGAGTTGAGCTCTTTAAGAACTCTTGGGTGAATGCCATCAGGGCCTGGAGCCTTGTTCACATTCAGTTTATTTAACTTAGCTTTGACTTTTTCTACACTGAGCGAATTAATTATAGCAGATGATGTATTAACAGTACTGGCACCACCTACTTCTGCACTTGGCCCACCCCCATCAACTCCTATTTCATTGACAGTATATACTGAGCTGAAGAACCTATTTAGTTCCTCTGCCTTCTCTTGGTCACCAGTGACCAGCCCCCCATCACAGGTTTTTAGGGGTCCTACTTGCTCTGACTTTGGCTTTTTGGAATTTATATGCTTAAAGAATTTCTTGGGGTTAGTCTTGCTGTCCTTGGCCACCTGCCTTTCATATTGAATTTTAGCTGCTTTTATCACTTTTTTACAGATTTTATTAAGCTCTCTATAATTTTCAAAGGCTGATGCTGACCCCTCTGACTTATATTTTTTAAATGCCCTTTTTTTATTGTTTATTGCCCTCAACAGAAGGTAGGAGCCATGTTGTTTTTAGTTTTAGTCGCCTATACTTGTTACCCATAGGAATATATTTTGCAATAAATTTTCCCAAAGTAGATTTAAAGCTCCCCCACTTGTCTTCTATATCACCATTTGCTAGTAGCTGCTCCCAGTCTAGGTCCTGTATTGCATCCCTCAATAAGGAAAATTTGGCCCTTTTAAAATTAAATGTTTTTGCCTTCCCGCTCTGTTTTTCTTTTTTCCAGTTTACACTAAAGTGAATTATATTATGGTCACTGTTACCAAGATTTTCAGAAACCGTGACCGCTCCGACTAGTTCTGCTTTGTTAGAAATGACCAGATCCAACAGAGCATCACTTCTAGTGGGTTCCTCCACAAACTGCCCCATAAAATTATCCTCTAACAGATTGAGGAACTTCCTTCCCTTTTCAGTTGGAGCAGAACCGTGACTCCAGTCAATGCCTGGGAAATGAAAGTCACCCATTATTATCACTGTACCTGCCTGTGCTGCCCGCACCATTTGATTATGTATCTGTTCTTCTATCTCCTCAGTGATGTTCAGGGGTCTATAGATTACACCAAAAATAATATTTTCTGTAATATTCCCCCCTTGTATTTCCACCCACAATGTTTCCACATCATTAGCTACTCCACCCTGTATTACCTCTTTCACATTTGCCTTCATATTATTCCTTACATACAGACACACTCCTCCTCCCCTCCTGTTCGCTCTGTCTTTCCTAAATAGATTAAAACCTTGAATGTTGACTGCCCAATCATGCGTGGTGTCCAGCCATGTTTCAGCAATACCTACCACATCAATCATCTCCTCTACAACAAGCACCTCAAGTTCCCCCATTTTGGTTGCAAGACTTCTAGCATTTGTGAATAGACATTTTAAGTTCCCTTCCAGTTTTACACTAAACTTGCTGTAATGGAGATGAGTGTATGTGAGAAAAACACACACAGTATTTCAAAGATATTTCACCTCAATAAATGAAAAAAGTAACTCTTTGGCACAGAGAGCAATATCCCAAAATAAAAAATTCGGGTTCAGAAACATGTGTGTATATGACACACATGCACTGTGTAGTTGAAAGGTATTTCACTCCAGTAACTTTTAAATCAGACGTATTTGGCACAGAGTGCAATCTAGTGCTGCTGCAGAGAGATCCGTGTACATAAGAGACACAATGGCAAGTGGCAGAATTTAAATGGCAGGCCTATTGTAAAGGGTGTGGTAATGGATCCACTGGACCTCCGCAAGCGGTGGTGTAAGCCACGCCAGGGAGCGGAATCTAAGTAGGTCCCGGTTTTCACCAGAGCCCGCCGCAAAGAGGGATGGACTTGCTGCAGCGGGAGTCTACCAGGTCGCTACCCCTGACTTGACTTGCTTGCGGTGGCAGCCGAGGTATAGCGTGGTACAAAATCGCAAGGCAAGCTTGTAGTCTGGGACAGGCGGTAAGGTCAGGACAGGCGGCAAAGGTTCATGGTCGTGGGACGTAGGTGAGAAGAATTGGTACACGGAAATCAGGACAAGACTAGAATAGACACTTTCTCTGAAGGCAATAGGCACTAAAGATCCAGCTGGGACGTGCTGGAGGCGTTAACAATATATAGGATCAGCGTCCGCCAATAAACCAATTACCGGCGCGCTGGCCCTTTAAATTTGAGAGATCTGGCGCGTGTGCGCCCTAATGAGCGGGGACGCGCGCGCGCCAGCTGGCAGGGGACCGCGGGGAAGCAGGAGCACGGCGGGGTAAGTGGATGGGTGCAGGTGGGCGAGTGCGCCCGCGGCCTGACACGCGAGCTGCGGCACCACTCGCCTGCAGACCAGGGACCACAGCAGGGTCACGAGAGCGCCCGCAGCCTGACCCATGGGCTGTGGGACCACACGTAACAGTACCCCCACCCTCAGGCCTACCCCTTCTCCTAGAACGGAGAAATTTCCAAGGGTTTCACCAGCGAGACATGGAAGGAATTCGGGATCCGCATGGAGGGTGGAAGCCGGAGCTTATAGGCCACTGGGTTAATATGCTCCAAGACCTCGAATGGACCCAGGAACCGAGGACCTAGCTTGTAGCTTGGTATCTTAAACTGGATGTATTTGGCAGACAGCCACACCTTGTCACCCGGAGCAAAGGTCAGCGCTGGTCTCCTCTTCTTGTCCGCCTGGTTCTTTATGCGGACCGCTGCTCGCTGTAGGGACTGACGAGTCTGTTCCCAGATAGTTGCCATATCCCGTACTTGGGACTCCACTGCGGGTACCTCGGAGGATGAGGCCAAAGGGAGTGGTGGGCGGGGATGCTGTCCATAGACCACGTAAAAGGGGGAAGCGCCGGCAGACTCCGAATCCAAGGAGTTGTATGAAGATTCCGCCCAGGGCAGTAAGCTGGATCAATCATCCTGACGGGCTGAGACAAAGTGGCATAAATAACTGCCCAGGACTTGGTTAACGCTCTCCACCTGACCGTTCGACTGCATTGATATGCGGAAGCGAAGTCCTACTTCACTTGTAGCTGGTAGCAGAGTGCTCGCCAGAATCTGGAAACAAATTGGACCCCCCGGTCCGAGACGATGTGTTGCAGTAGTCCGTGCAGACGGAAAATGTGCTGTGAAAATGTGCTAAAAAAAGAGGGTGGCGAGACGAGGAGCAGATGGTAGCCCGGGCAACGGAACAAAGGGCGACATTTTTGAAAAGTGATCCGTGACTACCCAAATGCTAGTATTGCTGGAAGAGGGAGGGAGGTCGGTGATGAAATCCATCGCCACATGTGTCCACGGAGAACTGGGAGTAGGCAAGGGTTGCAGTAAACCAACCGTCTTGTCGCGGGCACAGGTGGTGCAGGCTTCCACAAATTCTCTTGTGTCCTTGGCAAGGTCTGGCCACCAGTAAAAACGCGAGATCAGCTGATACGACCTCCGAACACCGGGATGCCCTGCCACCAACGAGCTATGTCTTAGGACTCTTTTCTGAAGGGCTGGGCGCGCATACGTTTTGCCCAGAGAAATCCGTTGGAGGTGCACGGAAGCCGCGTGGACCAAACGTTCCGGGGGTATAATGTGCTGTGGCCCAGGTTCCTCCCCAATGACGTCCGATGCGTGGGAGAGAGCATCGGCCTTGACATTCCTCTCCGCGCGGGCCGAAGTGAATCCGGAAGTCAAACCCAGAGAAGAAGAGGGACCACCCGGCTTGACGGGGGTTAAGGCGCTGAGCTGACTGGAGGTACTGGAGGTTCTTGTGATCGGTGTACACATCAAATGGATGATGGGCTCCCTCCAAGAGATGACACCATTCCTCCAGGGCCATCTTGATGGCAAGCCGCTCCCGGTCTCCGATGGCATAATTCTTCTCAGCTGGCTAAAAGGTCTTGGAGAAGAACCCACAAGTGAGTGTCTTCCCTTAGGCCCCTTCTGGGTGAGGACTGCCCCTGCCCCCATGGAAGAAGCATCCACCTCCAACGCAAAAGGCTTCTCGGAATCCGGGCGAGACAGGATGGGGGCAGAGGAGAAGGCTGTCTTTAACTCTGAAAAAGCTTTCTCTGCCGCCGGCGACCAACATCTCGGATTGGCCTTCTTCTTAGTCAAGGCCACAATGGGAGCCACCAAGGAAGAGAAGTGGGGAATAAATTGCCGGTAATAGTTGGCGAACCCCAGAAAGCGTTGTATGGCTCGAAGTCCAACTGGTAGTGGTCACTGCAAGACAGCCGACAATTTGGTAGGGTCCATTTGCAACCCCTTGTCGGAGACTATATACCCAAGGAAGGGCAAACTGGTCCGGTGGAACAAACATTTCTCCAGCTTAGCATAAAGGTGATTGTTGCGCAGGCGTCGCAACACTTGGCGCACCTGAATACGATGGGTGCGCCAAGAGAGAAGATAAGGATATCATCCAGGTACACGATAACACAAGTGTAAAGAAGATCCCTGAAGATATCATTTACAAACTCCTGAAAGACCGCAGGGCCATTACACAGACCAAACGGCATCACCAGGTATTCAAAGTGCCCGTCCCGGGTGTTGAAGGCCGTCTTCCACTCATCCCCTTCTCGAATCCTGATGAGGTTGTAAGTAGAGATGGGCGAATCGATTCTAACGAAGTGGAATTCGTTTAGAATTTCAGGAAAACTTCGGTTCAGAACGAAGTCGAAGTTTGGGGTACTTCGCGTGAACGAAGTGTGCTTTTGATTGCTAAAATGGCTGCGAGCACATGGCGTTACATGGGGCAAAGAACTCTGGGAGGAGGAAGGGCATAGCCTACATGACATATGCAGAGATGAAGCCAATCAGAGACCGGCGGGATTCTGTGATGTCACCGCACTATATAAGTCCGGGCGCGACACTGGGAGCTCATACCGCTCTCACTGTACTGATTAGGGAAGGTGCTGCCGTGGCTGCTTATGATAGCTGATACTAAAGAACTCATTTTTATACAGCGATTTTTGGGGGGTGTCTCAGCTTGTCTCAGAGACTGCTTCTCTTAACGATCTATTTCTGATTTTGTGGGGTATTGGATCTGAAGTCCAGTGTGTGTCCAGTGCAGCTGCATATACATTTTAATGCTATCTGCTCACAGCACATTGAATATCCAAAGGTGATCTAAGCCTGTTCCTGTTGTATTCATTTAAAGAAACAGCGTTTTTACAATACAAATACCACTTCATTTTTGGCTGCTCAATTCTTTTGCGCAATTTACATCCAGGGGTTAATTAAGCGTTTTTCTGCTGCTGTGGTGACTAAAAGAAAACGTTTATTTCACCGCCAAAAAATACATTTTTCCTGTAGCATAATTCACAAGCGAAGGTTAATTACAAGTTTTCCTCTTGTTGTGTAGCATAAAAAACACGCCATTGTAACACGCTACAAAGCTCGTAGTTTTTGGTTGCTCAATTCTTTTGTGCAATTTACATCCAGGGGTTAATTAAGCGTTGTTCTGCTGCTGTGGTGACTAAAAGAAACCATTTATTTCACCGCCAAAAAATAAATTTTTCCTGTAGCATAATTCACAAGCGAAGGTTAATTACAATTTTTTCTCTTGTTGTGTAGCGTAAAATACACACCATTGTAACACGCTACAAAGCTGGTAGTTTTTGGCTGCTCAATTCTTTTGCGCAATTTACATCCAGGGGTTAATTAAGCGTTGTTCTGCTGTTGTGGTGACTAAAATAAACTGTCTTTTTCACCGCCAAAAAATAAATTTTTCCTGTAGCATAATTCCCAAGCAGAGGTTAATTACCATTTTTTCTCTTGTTGTGTAGCGTAAAAAACACGCCATTGTAACACGCTACAAAGCTCTTAGTTTTTGGCTGCTCAATTCTTTTGCGCAATTTACATCCAGGGGTTAATTAAGCGTTGTTCTGCTGCTGTGGTGACTAAAAGAAAACGTTTATTTCACCGCCAAAAAATACATTTTTCCTGTAGCATAATTCACAAGCGAAGGTTAATTACAATTTTTTCTCTTGTTGTGTAGCATAAAATACACACCATTGTAACACGCTACAAAGCTGGTAGTTTTTGGTTGCTCAATTCTTTTGCGCAATTTACATCCAAGGGTTAACTAAGTGTTTTTCTGCAGTTGTACTCAGTAAAAGAAACTTTGTTTTTCACCGCCACAGAAGAAATTCTGTAGCATAATTCATATCCAAAGGTTAATTAAGCCTGTTTGTGCTTTTATATTCAGTAAAATACACAGAGTTTTTAAACGGCACATACAAGTCAATTTTTCCTGCCCATTTGTGGAGCGCAATTTATATCCAAGGGTTACCCAAGCTTCTTAGTGGGTTCATTTGGAGTCAAATACATGGTGTGTATTTATCATATACAGATATCTTCATCAAATAGTGTATGTACATTTTAGAACAAACAGTATGTCAGACAGAGAGGTGGCTCTTCACCTGCGAGTGGCAGAGGCACAAACATTCCAGGCCCAGGTTGCAGCACAGCAAGGGGACGTCGCAGCAGGGGTCACTCGGTGAGGCCACAACTGCCGCTGTCATCTAGCGGCCGTGTGCTGACTAGCAACCCAAGGGTTCTTGATTGGTTGACTAGGTCATCCACTTCCTCCCAGATGACATCTGACAACCCCAGCCAAGAGTCAGTGGGAACGTCAGACACAACCCTTAGTTGGCATGGCTCGGGAGAGGGTCAGCGGCCTTCACCTGTCCTCAACCCGCCTCTGTCATATCCGGTTCCCTCAGCCAGAGATCAACTATGTGGTCTGGGCTCAGCGCCACTATATAGCGAGGATGAACAATTTGAGAAGGGCAGTCAGCAGCTACTTGGCAGTGAAGAAATGGGGCCAATATCCCCTGCTTCTTGCAGTAGGAGGCAAAGTATAGATGTGGAGAGTGGCATGGGAGGTCATGTTGTGAGGGGTCAGCCTCTGCATACCAAGACCGGTGATGAGGACAGCAGTGACGTTGAAACACAAATAGATGTTGATGTAGCCTTTCTCTGAAGGCAACAGGCACTAAAGATCCAGTGGGGACGTGCTGGAGGTGTTACCAATATATAGGATCAGAATCCGTCAATCAACCAATTACCGGCGCCCTTTAAATTTTAGAGAACTAGCGCACGCGCGCCCTAATGAGTGGGGACGCAAGCGCCAGCTGGCAGGGAACCGCGGGGAAGCAGGAGCACGGCGGGGTAAGTGGATGGGTGCAGGTGGGCGAGTGCGCCCACGGCCCGACACGCGAGCTGCGGCGCCACTCGCCCACGGACCAGGGACCACAACAGGGGCACGAGAGCACCCACAGCCTGACCCATGGGCTGCGGGACCGCACGTAACACCTATTTATAGGGCTATGACATCACTGAAACTGGCTGGCTGCTGATTGGCTGCATGTCATGGCATTGAGGGCGTTTCTTTCTTTCTCCCATAGTTCTTTGCCCCATGTCACGGCATGTGCTCACGGCCAATAAAAAAATAAATAAAAAAAAAGACATTCGTTACTAGTGTTGAGCGATTACGTTGGCCATCGACATCAGTCGAAGGTCGACAGTCGGCCATCATCGAAAAGAAATCGAGGGTAATTATGAGCGAACCAAAAAATCTATGGGAGAGCAAAAACATTTTTCATTTTACACCCAACAGGCTGGAAAAAGCTGGAATTAACTCCACAACATCAAAGGATACGTGCTACTTTTTAGGCAACACACTTGGTTATAAAAGCCACAAAAAAAAAAAATCAAGCCCATTCACTATCCCTGTCTTGCACCACACATACCTTAAAACCCTCAACCCAAAAATTTAAAAATCCAGAAGGCATATGTTTTGAACCATCTTTGACTTGAACGGGACATTGAATATCCTGTCCGAACGCAGCATGACCCCCAAACCTGCAGACCCCCCAGATTTAAAAAGTCCCGGGAAAAAAAGAGTCTTTTAAACCCACCATTTTATTTGAACTGGACTTTAAACTAATCTGCCTGTACAGCATATGACATTAAACCTTCGCCCCAAAAAAAAGGCCGAAAAAGGAGTCTTTAAACCACCTTTTAGTTTCACGGGACATTGACAAAACCGTCCTGGGCCAAAGAGAGCCCCCAAACCTCAGACCCAAATTTAAAAAGTGCTGGAAAAAAAGGAGTCTTTCAACCACCATTTTATTTTTCCCGGAATATACTGCCTTGCCTGTGTAGCGCTTACCCCTCCGTATGAGTGCGGGCCAAAAAAGCTTTACTTTGGGAAAAACGTGGTTAACGCTCCTGTTTCCCCCCGGCCCTTTTCTTGCCATTTTTTTTTCTCTTTTTTTTCCCAAAGTGCTGAGGAAAATTTTCTCTATACTTTTTTTCTCTTTTCCTTTCTCCGACTCCATGTCCTCTAATAACCTACATCTGGTCATTTTCCTTTTCCTCCCTGTCAATTCAGAGAATTTTTTTACCGGTAAAATTGGAATGCAAGTTTTTTTTTAGTTTTAAATTTTAGAAAACACATTTTTAAAATAGGATGGGAACCCACCAGTCCCTTTGTTTTTTTCTTTTTTTAATTGATTAAATGGGTTGTCTCAATACAGGATTGATAGCATGTTAAAATCTCGCAAAAAAATCAAATTTTGCAATATGTGTCCATTAACATTTTTCCCACCATTCCCCTTTTTGACAGCACCATCACCCTTGAGCAACTTTTGACAATTGTGAAGAACAAATTTCGTTAGAAAAAACTTTTTTTAAATAGGCCTCTAGTATAGCGCATTCACAGCAAAATGCCCCCCAAAAAATTTAAAAAAATAACCCCGAGCCCTTTTGGCAATTTGAAGAAAAAATTCTGTTAAAACAAATTTTTTTTTTAAAAGACCTTAAACTGCTTTTAAAACAAAATGCCCCCAAAAATTTAAAACATGACCCAAACCACTTTGGACAATTGTGAAGAACAAAATTCTGTTATAAAAAACATTTTTTTTATAAAGGGACCTGTAGTATACTGCATTTCAAAGCAAAAACCCCCAAACATTACAAAGTATGACCCTTGAGCCACTTTGGACAATTGTGAAGAACAAAATGTCCTGTTAAAACAACATTTTCTTATAATAGGACCCGTATATAACTTGCAATTCCAAAGCAGCATGACCCAAAAAATTATAAAAATGACTTCTCTTAGTCCACTTAGAAGCCACATTTCTGTTCCAAAGGACCATGATTATTGCTTATCTCACAGCAACATGACCTCAAAACCATTGACAATTGCGAAAACTTCTGAAGATAAAGTGATAAATGGAACGGAGTTGTCATTAAACCTTGGAGTCCTTTACAGTATCCTCACAGCCAAACCAGCAAATGAACTGTTGGGAAAAGAGAATAGAAATTGCAGTACGAATTGAAAAAACCCCAAAATAAAAAACAATGATTCAAGAGGACCATTTCCTGTTTGAAGAGGAATGAGGAAGTAGACTGGCAACTAATCGGTGAACTCGGCACTTGGGGCCACAACATCATCAGAGATCCATGCCTGAATTCATCATGATGAAAGGCAAACGACTCCACATTATCTTGGAAAGCCGATGCGTATTGTCTGTAATGGACTCCTCCAGCTGTGCAGAAAGTCCCTCAGATATGACGCAGGCCTACCCCCCCCAGACCAATCCCCCCCCCGCTGGCAGGACCAACACCTCTATGGCGTGTGAGTCGAGCTCGGCCATTTCCGTCTAATATTTGGATACCCAGAAGTCTCATTGGGCGGAACACATTACAAACTCATTGGTGAAGAATACGCAGATAGTCGTGCACCAAGAACTTAGCCAAGCTGATACTCTGTGTGTTGGATGTTGCACTGCATTGCATGCTTTGGTGAGGTGGTAAATAAAGATTGCCAGAGTCACCCATTAGGCCATCTGCCACCTTGCCTGCTCGCTGCTGCTACGGCTACTTGGCACTCAACAGCTGTCACGTCGCTGATGTTATTCCACCGAGACATTTGGGTAACGAGAAGCAGGACCCAACAGATGTCTCCAGATGATCAATCAGCAAGGTTCACCATATCTGGCAATTTTACTCTCTATTTGGGTGGGTGGAAAGGAAATGCTTGAGTATTTTTTTGTACCGGGATACCGTAGTGGTGGGCCACCCAGTAACTTTGTCATTTTGATGGCCTAATCGCGAGGATCATGTGGAGGAAATGGAGCATCCAAGCATCCATGGAGAGATTGACGCCTTGATTTCCCAAGCCCACTGGGTCGAGGTGCAAATAAGCAAACTGATCTTCCTCATCTTCCACTCCACCGCCTCAAATTCGCTGCCAACCCCCTCCCACCCTTTCCAAGGCAAGGGACGACGGTAACGTCATGTCTAGGATACCTCCCCACCTCCTCTGCTGCCCCGTCCGGCACAGCTTCACAACCAGCCAACTGACTTGCCTGAGAATGAATGCACCCTGAGAGCTGATGCTCCACCTGCACTAGCTCTGGACCCCGAACCACTGCCTAATGAAGACCGATGAAATGTGAGAAACTCGTCGGGCCTTGTGGATTTGACAGAGAGAAAGGCTCCGTTGTTCCGCATCCTGTTCCGTCCCTCCTCCTCCATACGCTGGCGGGACCTGTTGTTTCAGAGTGACCAACGATTGTTCCAGAACCTAATATCACCACAATGCTCCATGCTGAACAAGGGCATTGTCCCCCCGCACTGACCTTTTTGGTGCTTTCTTCAAAACTGGCAAGGATGGTGCAGAGCTCTATCACCTGCCTCCACTCTTCGGTGGCTCAACACCCCGAGGTTCACGCAACCGCTGCTTGTCATGCCATGTGTCACATCGTACTGCGGTAATGCCATTTGCTCTGCAGCCACAATCGCTGTAGCAAGTGGAGGGTGGAATTTCAGCGTGTTGACCCCACTCAACAATGAACGGTTGACGGGAGGCTGAGCTGGAAACGCTGCCAACGCATCCAGGCGGGACGAATCGGGTGCGAAAATGCGGAAGTATGCGAACTATAGACTTCGAGCCTTCCCAGCATGTACAGTCCAACCCGGGTAGCTCTTTAGAAATTTCTGGACGACAAGTTCATGACATGTGCCAGGCAAGGATGTGCTCCACCTACCGATCTTAAGGGCGGCCACAATTTTTCCCCCCTTATCCCCCAACCCCCTTTGCCTGGCACAAGTTTTTTGGTCACCCGCCGCGTCGGTCTCGTTGGGAGAGCCGTCCCAGCTCCGCCCCTGTTTTTACGGTCTCAAACAGTTTAATTTCAACACGGGGTTTCCTGGCACGTGATGCCACCAGAGGACCTTGGGGAAAGCCCCCTGCACCACCCCGGGGTTTTGAAGACGTGCCCGAGCCAGAGCCCCCCGTCACCCCAGAGACTCCACCCAGCTCACCCATGAGCTTCACAGAGTTTTGGGCCTTGGCCGTGTTTACAGTCCATGTGGGGTGGTCAATGGACTTTTCCGGCACAATGCGAAAACCCGGGCTTAAAATTTTAGAACACGGGGTTTCCCAGGGCGGGACGGTTTTTTCTGGCAAAAATTGTGCTGGGCATTTTTGTATTGGGCAGGAAAAGGGCCCATGACGTGGAAAAAACCATCTGTGTCCACCGACGGAAAGCAACTTTTTCAAGCCAAAAGCTGGAAAAATTCCAATTAGGTTTTTGGTTTTGGGAGGGTTTTGGGGTTTTAAAGTGTTTCTTCTCTCCCAAACCTGGAAGACGAAGGCTGGCTGCTAACGGGGCCGCTGGGGCGGAGGTCTAAAACGGGGGAAAAGGAGAAGGGGTAGGGGTCTCTGGGGGTGTGGGGGTAGGGGCGACGGGGAGCTGAACGGAGGTGATCCTTCATGACTCGAGAACATGGGCACTGAGGAAGCTTGGTGGTGGGAGGGAGGAGGAGGGGAACGGGGGGGAAGTGGTTTGGAGGCCCGGGGTCGGTCTGGCCTTTTTTGGCCAAGTGTTGCCTCCATTTCAATCATGCATTCCGCGTGATGCATTTGGTGGGGGTTAAACCCCTAAGGTTTTTGCCTCTATTATGCGTTTACGGCAAAGGCGGCAATGACATCGCGGGGGAATCAGAGGGTTGTCAAAGAAGCCCCAGGGTTGAGAGGTCCTGGGCCTTTTTGACGGCGATAACGAAGAGCGGGGGTTTCGCTGACCGTGGCTGGCGGAAACATTCAGCGGACTTTTGCGACCCCCTCCCCTTTAGAAGGCGGAACCCGTCTGACAACCCCATCTTTCCCCTCTCCAGGGTGAAGCCTCGCGCAAATTCTGCTGAAAGACCCCCGTTGGGTCCGCAAAGTCTCATCATCATCATCAACACAAGGGCTTTGTCGTCCCCACTCTGATCCAGGAACTCGGGCTAAAGCAAGAGGGACTCCCAAGGGTTCCCACGCCGGGATTTTTTCCAATTTACCGGGTTTCCCCTTTTCCCCCCGATTGCCATAACTGGGCTCAAGCAAGAAAACATCCTCTTTGGGCCCCTTGACTTTAAATCCTTCAACCCCAAACCCCATTTTGTCATCAAAAAGGCTTCAAAAAGGATTATCCACAGTGTGGGGGACCGAGTTGACATTTGGGCTGTTCATGTTGGATGGATGCTGATGATGCTGATGACGACATTTGTGGCCTTGACTGGGGGATTGAGGAGGTAAGCCTGTGGATGCAGGTTTACATCAACCACTGAAGGACAGATGGGCGACGCTGTTCATTACTGGAGATTCACAGGCCCTGACCCAGCAATGACAGGGCCTGACGGTCCTGCAACAGACGATCCGCTGGCATGCGTGTTGTCGCCAGCAGGAAGGAGCACCTTCTTCTCGTACCTCTAACCTCCATGTCCTACCTCCCTCTTTGCTCACTTACCTCCTGAAATTTCGCTCCATGTTCAGAATATAAAAAGTTGAGAAGGTAGGAAGAGTTTTGGAAAGTCTCTTATTAAAAGACGGCAAATTCACAGTGGATTCTCAAATCCCTCGATTCAAATTTAACAGAAAAGTAGATCTATCAACAAAGCTTGACTGACCAAAGTGAGAAAAAGCACCTGTCTGAAATGTCTGACTGATATTAAAAGGTATGTTTTGGCACCCTTCAATTCACCTATGGTTGATACAAAATTGCTGTATTCAAATTTAACTGCAAGTGATCTATCAACAAAGCTGGCCTGCGCCAAGTGGAAAAAACTGTATCTGAAATGTTTCGATAGATAAGGTATTTTTGGCACCTTTCCAATTACTCAGTGATGACTACAAATTTGCTGTATTCCTTTTAAGTGCAAGGTGCCTCAATGACACAAGCTGTAGTGTGCCAAAGTGAAAAAACACGTATTCTGTAATGTTTTCGGATAATAAAAGTATTTTTTGGCACTATCAATTCCACTTGTGGTAACTACGCCAATTGCTGGGATTCAATTTAACTGCAAGGGGCTCTATCAACTAAACTGGATCTGGGCAAATGTGCAAAAAAACATGTATCTGTAAATGTATTCAGATAAATAAAAGGTATTTTTTGGCACCTATCAATTCACTGTGGTGACTAAAAAAATGTGTATTCAAATTTAACTGCAAAGTAGATCTATCAAACAAAGCTGGCTGCGCCAAAGTGAAAAAAACACATATCTGGGAAATGTATTTAGGATATAAAAGGTATTTTTTGACACCTTTTCAATTCACCTGTGGTGACACAACAATTGCTGTATTCACATTTAAGTGTAAGGTGCCTCAATGAACAAAGCTGTAGTGCGCCAAAAGTCTAAAAACACGTACTGTAATGTATTCGGATAAGAATATGTATTTTTTGGCACCTATCAATTCACCTATGGGACTACAAATTGCTGGATTCAAATTTAACTGCAAAGAGATCTATCAACCAAAGCTGGCCTGGCCAAGTGAAAAACACGTATCTGAAATGTATTCGGATATAAAAGGAATTTTTGGCAACTTTCAATTCACCTGGTGGTGACTACTAATTGCTGTATCACAATTTAAGTGGAAGGTGCCTCAATGAACAAAGCTGTAGTGTGGCAAAGTGAAAAAACCACGTATCTGTAAATTTTGGAAAAGTACAGGTATTTTTGGCACCTTATCAATTACCTGTGGTAAAACTACACACTTGTGGATTCAAATTTAAATGCAAGGTGGCTCTATCAACAAATTTCTGGACTGGAAAAGTCAAAAAAACACGTATCTGTAATGTAATTCAGAGAATAAAAGTATTTTATTTGGCACCTATCAATTCACCTGTGGGACTACAAAAATTGCTGGATTCTAATTTAACTGCAAGGTGGCTCTATAAACATCAAAGCTGCAATGGGCAAAATTGAAAAGAACACTATCTGAAATGTTATTTATGATAATAAAAAGTGAGTTTTGCACCTAACAAAGGACCTGCAGTTACTAGAAAAGATGTGTTTCTAATATAAGTTCAGGCTTGCTCAAATATCCAGGGCAATATTTCAATAGAAAACTGTTAATAATAAAGCTATTGTAGTGCAATGTCTATACTAACAGTCTTGGTGAACTTTATCAGTATTTCTTTATAGAGTTGTCTGTGTTCGCCCATGGCCCCCCTCTCCTTTTCCTCCCCCGTGTCTTTACAGAGGTTGATGCTACTTTAAAATACTTACCTAACTAAAAAATCTTCCTTTCTCTGATCTAACTAAGTTGTTAAGGATCCAGTAACAGTAGAGCTTTCTCTGTGAAGAAATAGAATAATTTTGCTGAGCTGTCTTGGAACCAAGGCAGAGCGCTCACGTCTATGCTATGACGATGCTGACAGGACACCTGATCATGAACAGGAAGGGACCTGTTCTATGTATAAAACGAGGTCATGTGATTTTTCCAGCCAATCGCAATCCAACACATCTCAGTCATTGGACGTCGCACACAACATCTCACCCTGCTCATTCTGTAAAGCTGATTGCTGGCGCCAAACATGAACCCAGAAGCGCCGGAAAAAATGGCAGCGATATTAAAGATGATGCACAGATTTTAACCTAAATTATCGCAATGATCTAAAAATTTCGATCAACATAAAAACTGTTGCCGATTTCAACTTTGTCGGAATAATTCGCTCAACACTTAAATATGCCTAATAAACAAAAACTTTTTTTCCCTTGTGGTTGGGTTTCAACCATATGTCAAAATCTGTGTTTTCTCTTTTTATATACTAATGAAAACCAAAAACATCCAAATGACCCTGATCAAAACAGTTTAATCGTGGTGATTTTGGCTTGATAACATTCTATAGAAGTTGACACCCAATGGGTGAATGGCCTACTAAAGGTAAAATCTACCTGTGACATGTTTGTTGTAGTCAACGTGTGTGCATAAAAGGCTGAGTGAGTTTGCTGGGATCAGACAGACTCTTGCATCTTTCATCCACCCACTAATGTTTCTGGATTGTGAGTCATGAGGAAAGCAAAAGAATTATCAATAGATCTATAGTAAAAGGTGGTTGAACTACAATAGTTGAACTGTATAAAACAGGAAAGGGATACAAAAGATATCCACGGAATTGATCATGTCAGTCAGCAGTGTTCAAACTGTGATTAACAAATTGAAATCAGGGGCTCTGTAAAAACCAAATCACGGTCAGGTAGACAAACGAAAATTTCAACCATAACTGCCAGGAAAATTGTTCAGAATGCAAAGAAAAACCCACATATAACATCAGCTGGAATACAGGACTCTCTGAAAACTAGCGGTGTGGCTGTTTCAAGATGCACAATAAGGCCTCGTTCACATGTTTTATTTCGCCGCGGCAAATCAGTCAGAAATAAGTAACAGCCTATTTTCTATTGATTTCAATAGAAAATACGGCTCGTCGTTCACTCGCGCGTATTTCGTGCCGGGATTGCCGCGGCGGATTGACGTCGGCAATCCGACGGAAAAAAAAATACAATGAGAATGTCAATATTTACGGACGATTCACACCTACAATGATGGAGATGGTGAATCGTCGGGGAAATAGTTACAAATAAGTGCCACACTTAGTGGCACTTATTGGCAACTGATTTTCAAACTGATTTTCGGAAACGGAATTTCGATCGGCAATCGATGGAAAATAAGTTCTGAAATAAGCCGTGTGAACATAGCCTAAGGAGTCCCTTGAAGAAAAATGGGCTGCATGGTCGAGTCGCCGGAAGAAATCCATTACTGTGCAAATGCCACAATATCTTGCTTACAATACGCCAAACAGCACAGAGACAAGCCTCAAAACTTCTGGAACAAGGTAATTTGGAGGGATGAGACCAAAATCGAACTTTTTTGCCACAACCATAAACGTTATATTTGGAGATGTATCAACAAGGCCTACGATGAAAGGAACACCATTCCTACCGCAAAGCACGGAAGTGGATCACTGATGTTTTGGGGATGTGTGAGCTACAAAGGTACAGAAAACATGGTCAAGTTGAAGAAAAGATTAATGGGCTACATGTATAGCAAACAACTCGGAGGCAAATTTTCGCATTCAATCAGCCAGAAAGCTGAGCATGGGAAGTACTTGGACATTCTCCACATGACAACGATCTATAACACAAGGCAAGACGACCTGTCATTGGCCACAGCAGAACAAAGTTGATAGGTTCTGGCTGGCCTCAATGTCTCCTGACTTCAATATCATTGAGCAATTGGGAAAATCTCAAGCACGCAGTTCATGCAAGAAGCCCAGGTATTTACAGGAACTGGAGGCTTTTTGCCAGAAGAATGAGCAGTTTACAATCTGAGAAAATAAAGAGCGTCATCCACACTAACCACAAAAGACTTCATGCTGTCAGTTATAAAAATAATTTTTAGAGGAGGACAATAAAGATTAAGAACGGGGTATGTAAATTTGTATCAGGTTCATTTGGATGTTTTTTTTCTTGTCATTATGATTTTTAAAAAGAGAAAACACGCGTTAGTATGATATTAAATATCTTCACCCAACCACAAACCATGAGTGGAAAAAAAGTTTTTGTGTTATCATTCATATTTTCTGAATAAAGGGCAAGAAAGCAAAAATTCTGTCGGGGTATGTAAACTTTTGAGCACAACTGTAGGTTCAGGTCCATTTAAGGCTAGTTATTTATATTATACGGTGTATATTTTTATATAATTGCAGAGTGAGCAATCCCCTGTAGGTTTTTAAATGTTTAATCAGGAGTGGTAATTCTGTGGAGATGCAGTTGTACAGTACTATTGTTATTATTTTTATATATGTATTTTATATTTTTCTTTCATTTTACTGATAAAGATTGGATTTGTATATGAGAGTTTTATGGTGGTTCTATGTTTGTAGGTATATTTTCATATGGTTCTTAGACCACTCGCCATTTGGTGTAATTGGCCCATATTCAATTAATTGTAGGTGTTATATGATGAACTAGAAACCCTGAGGAGAACTGAAGCAAAGTTAAGAGTGGATGCATCTATATACATAACAGGACTATACTCTACAGTTCTTCCATGGTTAATACTACTTTCTTTGTATTCTTTACATTGCATTTATGTCACATTTTTGTCATTTAAAATAGTTAACTACAATAATAACACGTCTCACAGTTGTTGACCGTATTTGAACCTAGTGTTGGCGCACATCCACACTAGCATTTTTTTTACTGCATGTCTTTGTGAAAGCAGCTGATCATTATGATCAATCAACATATTCTATTCATCTGTACAGGACACACTGCTGCCAAATTGCATTAGATTGCAGCTGCATCAGAAAACCTACTGCAAATAAACTCTATTGTGGATGTCTCCTTATTGCAACTATTAAACAAACTAAATACTGATCTTTTATTTGTAAGATCACAATTAAAATAATTTATCACCTCTTTTCTCAAATATATTGTGATCAGATATTTTGAACCTAAAACACAAGATTGTCATTATAATTAATCCACTATCAGCATTTAATTTTCCAAATTGGCATTAAATAATTTAGGCTGTTTAATACTAATGATACTGATTTGTAATTTACATTCTAGCTCAACGTTTCTTGAACTCCAGTTCTCTAAAACCACTAACAGTGCAAGTTTCCAGATGTCCTAACGCAAGCCAAGGTAGATCAGTGAATTAATCATTTTGACAGCTCTTCTTGTACTAATCTTTGAGCCACCTGTGCTCTTATGAGGATATCATGAATACCAACATTAAATGACCAGATTTGGAAATGCTAGAGATATTTTAATAATCTGTTGTAGGTGTACAACATTCCCAAATGATTCTATCTATCTATCTATCTATCTATCTATCTATCTATCTATCTATCTATCTATCTATCTATCTCTGTCTGTCTGTCTGTCTGTGTCTGTCTGTCTCTGTCTGTCTGTCTATCTACCTACCTACCTATCACAGTCTTTCTAAATTATTGCATCAAACATCACATATATTACAAAGTGAAATTCCTTTATCCTTACTCTTTTTACTCATCCATAGATCTTCCATATTAAATAAAAAAAAATGAATAGTATACTTTTTTGTAATAAATGGTTGTTTTGCTAAATCCTGCAATACAAATGTATACTGCTGTGTCTATAAATTAACTTGGACATGACAGAAAATATCAATTTGACAAATGAAGCTTAACCCTGAAGATTTCATAATATAATTCTACACTGATACCCTGATGTTCACCTTTCCTGCCTGTCTAGTTTGATTTTATATACAATCTGTGATACTAAAGCTTATTAAAATCTGTGGTGTGAAGTTTGATTTAGTAATTTATTCAGTTGCATATATAGTATATACATAGAAACAGCTCTGGTGTGTACTTTAACTTGATTTAAACAGGGAACAGCACTGCTTAATAAAATGCCTAAGATGCCTCAGGCATATGCTGCTAACTCTGCAGTACATTTTAGTCATGTTGGTTGTAACATGTAACTTTTTACCAACAATTTTCATTTTTGTAAAAGCTAAAAAATTATTCATAACAAAAAAAAAATGTGGTGCATTTATTATGCTACACATCATATTTTATTTCAGCTCTTTTTGTACCACGGTTGACAGTTATTCTGTTTTAGAAGTTATGTATATTGAATATAAGGAATTTATAATCAGACAATTTCTCTTTTTATTTTTGTCATGAAAATATTTTTAAGCTTAAAAGATTTTTACATAATTTAAACTTCTTGAATTATATGTAGACATAATGGTCTCAAATAGAAGAAAATTATTTCAAGATATGCTATCTGCCAACCAGCAGAGTAGGATTTTATATTCAAATCTTTGGAAAATGTATTACAAGGAAGTGATGTGTTGGCACAGGCTCTGCTAAAACCTTCTAGAGGACAACATTGTATGCCTGGAACAAAATTAAGCATTTCAGTAAAACTTTGACAACAAATACATTGCTATTACTCAGATAAAAGATGTGCTTTTTAAACAGAAAGTGTTAATTAGAAAATGAGATACATAACTAGCATATGTGCACTGCCATATTCAATTATATGCCACAAATCATGGAATTCAACAGCATTGCCTTTTTTTTGCATCTGTACTACATCCACATATTTTTGTAACACGTTTGAAATAACACTATTTACGGAAAAGTGAATAGAGTGATCATCTCCATTGTACGAGTTGTAATACAATCTGTTTTTCTTAATTATTTGAATCAGTTTGACCTCACTTTGTGCCATGTTATAGTGTCACTGAAAAACATGGAAGACATTAAAAAGACTATACATAATTGATATCACCACATCCATAACAACCCTCACAATAAAATGAACACATTATTTATCCCACATAGTGAACACAAAAAAAATTAACAATGTCAAATTGCTTGGGTTATTTTTTGTTTATTCTTCCTCCTAAAAGCAGAAAAAAAATAGATCTAAAAAGTCAATTTTAATTCCTAACACTACCCGTGAAAACTAAAAGTCATCATACAAAAAACAAGCTGCCATAGAGTTCTGTCAACCAAAAAAAATGTTTTGTGAATCTTTGAAGACAGAGACACAAAGGCAAATTGTGCAAAATTAATAAGTAGTGATGAGCGATTACGTTGACTATCGTCATCGGGTCGATAGTCAATATCGGCAATTATCAAGATGATTTCCGATAGTCGATAATAGATTATCGCCGTGACCATTAAGTCTATGGGAGAGGAACAATACCTTCATTATTACACCAAACGGGCTGGAGAAGCGGAATTAACATCCACACAGTCAAATGATAGTTTCTTACAACTTAGGTAACACTTTAGGTTTAAAAGCCACATAAAAAAAGTCACAACCATTCACTATCCCTGTCTTGTACCACAGCATGACCTTAAACCTGCATGACCCCAAATTAAAAAAGTGCCAGAAGGCAGTATGATTTGAACCTCTTTTACTTGAAACTGGACATTGAATATCCCCGTCCTGGAACGCAGCATGAGCCCAAACCTGCATGACCCAGATTAAAAGTGCCGGAAAAAAAAGGGGTCTTTGAACCCCATTTTAGTGAACTGGACATTGACTTACCCGTCCCGGGCCACAGCATGAGCCCCAAACCTGCATGATCCCAGATTAAAAAAGTGCCGGAAAAGGAGTCTCTGAACCACCGATTTAGTTTTACTGGACATTGACTATACCTGTCCTGGGCCACAGCATGAGCCCCAAACCTGCATAACCCCCAGATTTAAAAAGTGCCGGAGAAGGAGTCTTTGATCTACCATTTTAGTTTCAGGGAATGGCTATACCTGTCCTGGGCCAAGCATGAGCCCCGAACCTGCATGACCCCAGATTAAAAAGTGCCAAAAAAAAAAGTCTTTTTAAACCCCCATTTGTTTCCGGACATTGCTATCCTGCCTTGGGCACGATGGAAAACCCATATCCGTTTA